>JAOTQQ010000071.1:40236239-40259727 GCA_026546715.1 Gallinago undulata | reverse complement strand
GTCCCTGCCCAGGGCAGGGGGGTTGGAACTGGATGATCTTTAAGTTCCCTTCCAACCCAAACCATTCTATGATTCTATGAAATGAGAAAGGCGAGGAAGAGGAAGGCTCTGGGGTTCTGGGGAGGCTGATTTGGGTTGGTTTGAGCGCTGTCTGTTTAGACTAAGAATAAAAAGGCCTCCAACATTTCTCCTTAAGCTGGTTATTAACTTCATACCCGCTTGTCTTAATAACTGTAAGCAAAAGTCTACGAGCTGATATAGATCAAGGTTCCCCAGTGATGGGAACAGAACTCCATCTCGTGCCACCTGACGCTCCCGTAGCTGGGGACCAGCGTTACCGCACACACGCCGTGTTTTCCGTACGTTGCTCTTGTGTACGAGCAACCTCCGTGATTACTGCGGGAGCACGGCCAAATCGCAAAGGAGGAAGAAACAACTTGTTAATTAGGCAAAGATGATCCAAAAGCCAATCAACAGATGTCAATCTCTTGTCAGAGCGGGCAGTAGAGAGAAAGCCAGAGAAGAAGCTACATTACTTTAAACTAAAAGGGTGCTACAGTCCTGCTCTTGACTTAGTCTCGGGATACAGCTCTGCCCCTTGGACATTTAACTACCAACCAGAAAAAGAGCAAAATTTAAACACCCATCACCCCGTTCAGTGTGTGCTCCCACAAGCAAGACAAACCTTGAGGTACAGGCACACTTCAACCCATTATAAAGACACCATCTTAATCTTTACATTCAGCACAGTATTAAGAAGTGGCAAAGAACATATTTAACCCAGGCACAAAACAACCTGCAGAAGATGTCAGGAACAGCAGGGGAAACGCAAGGCTATGACATTTCAAAGTACAGGGAAGTTTTACAAAGGCTGTGGTGGTTAAAAGGATTAATTCCATTTTCTAGCTTTCCATCAAGAGCCGTGAGGGGGTTTGTCTTGGGGACACAGGGGACACGGATGGGGCTGGCCAGGGAGGAGGACCTCAGCTGTGTGTTTGGGGCTTGCCGAGGAAGAAGGGGACACTCAGCAAACAAAACCAAAAGCATCCTCTAGAAGCGAGATGAAATACGTTTTTTTTCTTTGTGGTTTCTCTAATCATCTCCCATATGTTTTCATGCAATCTTTTTATACCCATATCTATTATTTCTAGATCTATGATGCATGAAAATTTCAACAAAACACATTAAACAGAATTAATTCCGCAGCTTTACTATTAAGTACTAAGCTTCCAAGCTCATGTATGACTACACGATCTCCCCTATTGCCAAGGAATTCAGATTTCTTGGGAAGAAACACTGGAAATCTGGAATTTAAGAGTGCAGAAAAGCTAACAGATTCCTGTTAATTCGTCTGGTGTATCTGCTGTGTTTAGGAACATCGAACAGATCCTGGCAAGTCAAGCACGTTGTTTACTTTTAAAGTTCTGGAGTATGATTAAAACCAGAAATATGAAAATATATCATTTTCTACAAGAAAATAATTCTGATGGCTAGAAAACATGCAACCGTGCCCTGCAAACAGCTATTAATATTTAACAAAAGAAAAGCAAAAATAGATCTCTCACTGAAAAGCAAGTGAATTAAAATAGAATTTATAATCTAATAAAGCTGGAATCAAGCCAGAACAACAGAGTTAACATGAACAGTCTTTAAAAAGTTGCCAGGAATGCTTTTGGTGGTTTTTTTTTCATAATTACAAATTATTAAATTTTTTAACCTTTTCTTTAGCACTCTCGGAATGGTACAGAACTCAGAGGATCTGTCAAGAGCAGTTTATAGGCCAAGTCTCCTTTGCAGTCTCAGAAAGGAGGTACAATGCACAAATGTCTAATGGACTTCTATATTTATTTTTAATTTAGATATAAACAACAAAGGCACAGTAATTAAAAAGAAAAAATACCATGAATCACAAGCATCACTTTACCCTGCTGCTAAAAAATTTCCTGAATAATTCAGAAATCCAAAAGGGCAGGTTTTGAAAGTATAATAAAAAGCTTTTCAATCAGACTTATGTAATTAAATGGGTGTCAACAAGAACAGTTTCAGACAAGCCATCTAAAAATCCACTTCTCATCTCACCGGGATGTCACCTTTTTTGAGGGGGTGCTGAAGGGGGGGAGGGCAGAGGGGAGTATTTACTACTTCGTCATTCATTCAGCTTAAATCCAGGAAAGGCAATGAATAAAATCCACATTTTCTTGTAAATGTGTGCATACACTTAGTAAGAACCAGTACAAGCTCAAGCCTGTTGCCTCAGCAGGTCCTCAACATTACTACAACACACTCTAAAATACCTAAAACATTGCAAAAACATTCCAGAGCAGAGTTTCTTCTTCAAAGCTATTCTTTTTACCAATTTCCTGAATTATTTCATGCTTACCTCATTCAGGTAATGATCCAAACAGCATGCAGGATTGATATGTGGTAAGTGAGAGTGATCCAGCTATGCCTTGCTGGCTGTGTCTTTTGTTAAACACCTCCACGAGCAACAAGTTTTCAGAATTTGAGCAAAAACTACTATACTACATGACAGTATCATTCACAGGACCAAAACATTTAAAATTCTAGATGAATGTGTATATACATGTATGTATGTGTATAGACAGTGAATATATTAATTATATGAGTAATAACAATAATACATAAAAAAAACACATCCTATCAATTTTAGTCTTTATTTTGGAAAAACCCTATAGCGCTAGAGTGAAAAAAAAGAACCCAGCTTGAGTGGCTGCATTTTCTACAGCTCTAAAAATATTCTGTTCCACCTCACCAGTACCCAGGGCTAAAAATAGCCACGCAATCTTTCTGCAGTAAAATACCTCTTGCTGCCTTGAGAAAAAGCCAGTCTCTAAATTTCCATTCAAGAACAGATACCTTATAATCTTTAATGAATCTTGTGGCATCACACCGTTGAGGTGGGGATGCTTTCCTAACGCCACTGCAGCTGACCATCCCACTGCCAACAGACTGAGGTTAATCTTTTCCATCTATCATCACCAAGTGCAGCTTATTAAATAGGGAAGGGAATATATTACTTTCCAATACAGAAGGATACTCAGACTAAAGTTAAACTTGCACTTTACACTGCAGTAATTACCTGAAGTTCAGGCCGTGAGAAAAGGTATCATCAAATTGGCCCATTACCAATGATTTCCAATAATAGAATGTTTATTTCCAAAGGCAAAAATAGTTATGTTAAGTAAGAGTGTCAGGACTACAGCAAATTTTTGCTACATGCTGTAAGATAAACAAGAGATGTCTAATTGGTTATTCACTAACCTAATACAGGACATAATTTCAATCAGTTAAATTTGTCAACATATTAACCAGGAAAACCTAAACATCGTAGAAGTTGTCAACCAAACACATAAATCATTCTTGCTTATATTTCCCAGATAGGTAAAATACCTCATTTTGTTGCAGCACAGGCATTTTGCTTTTTCCTTTAAACAACAGAAGGCATTGTAACAATTTATGTTCAATCCTCTTTCAAATAGCAGTGCTGAAAATTTAATACACTGCCTCCAAGCCAGACGAAAATTACTGCATCTAGATTAAGGCACAGAAAATGTTTACCTTTTAAAAAAAGGTAAAAATTCAGACAGGCTTGGAATTATGTTCAACTGCAGCAGAAGCCAGGAAATCCGTAACACAATGCTACATACACAAATAATATTGTTTGTCCAAAACCTCCTGTATCAATCCTGAATGGGGGTTCATTTATACCACTGCTTTTTTGGAGGGGAGATCAAACGCCTGTGAGCAGTAACGCTGCGGGATCTGTATATAAGCAGAAACCAGGCAGCTCCATGGGAGAGAAACGATGAGAGGATACACCTTAATGGGGGACCTACAACATCTGGGGATGTATCATTAGCCCTTTTAAAACCACCACAATTTATGAAGTTCCTGGGTAACGCAAGTGTTTATACACAAACACTTCCTTCCTATTAACCACAACCTCTCAGCCCCAAGCTCCTGCCATCTTCTGGAATCCAGCAGCGGTACCTTTGAAACCACTGCCCACCATACTCTTAATTCCTCCTACCCATTAAAGGCATTTGCGGTGTGCAAACGTCTGTCCCAGGGAGACCCCTCCTCAAAGAGCCACCCTCTCCCCCCAGGAGGCAGGAAAAGCTCTTGCTAATTGCTAGAGCCCAGTCAGTCCCCCCATGCCATCCAAGGGACGGAGCGAAGTCCCCCATTCCCCTGTCTGTTCTGTCCCCTCCTCGCTGTGACATCTTGGCCACTTCATTTCAATCACTTATCACAATGGATGTTGCGTAACCTTAACATTTCAAAACACTTCAAAAAATCTTCTCGAAGGGAAGCATTTTAGTAAACATACAAATCATTCTCGCCTTGACAGCAGTGAGCAGCTCTTAACCCACTTCCACGGGTTACAACTGCGCTACGCTCACAAATACACTGAATTACTGAGAAGTGACAGCGCCACGTTCTTCAGCTTAAACCAGATGAAAAACTGAGCTCCGGTCCTGGTCAGTCTGCTGCTTTTATCTCTTAAGATGATTTTTAGACTCTGTTTGACTGAAGCTTTTAACAGTTAATACTCCGAAAGCACAGGCAGAGCTACACTTGGGGGTGGGAAAGGCAGGGAGTAAAAAGACACAAAAGGAGCTTATTTGACATAGGGCCTAAATTTATATATGAAAATAGCCTGGAAATACTCCAAGGGCTACAATTAATTCATAAGCATTACGCATTTTAAAACTCTCTATAATACGTTGTATAAACAGAATAGATCAGCTGGAAACTGTGCCATTGTGCAGATATTTATATTTGATTATTTTTTTTATTCAGTCACGTCTTAGAGCATTTCTGAGTAACGAGGATTTCTGAAGACCTACAGCAAGTATTAAGGGACAATTTCATGCCATACTTCAGCGCCAGAACCCTCTGCCCTCCCAACCTACCTCTGTGGAGTAAAGACCCACCGACCCAGCTCTCCTCTCGCCGCTGCCCTGCGCCTACGGCTCCTCTTCCACCATCTAACCGGAGGGAAGGACCATCACTGCATCATCCCTTCTCAGGTCACTTGATTTCTTCAGAAACCAAGTCCCAGAACTCAACTGCTGCCACTCAGGCTTAAACATTTTAGGTTTTATTCTAAGTGCACCCATAGCAGTTAAATGCTGAGCAGCACTAAAAAGCGAAGGTGCAGGGTATCCTACTTCTGGTGCATTTTTATTCTCACCAAGAAAAGTACCAAGTTTTAGAAGTCTAACAGGAAAGGTAAAAAACTAAGTGTAAAGTTCATGATTAGATAAGAGAGTCCCTAGTAAGCTCTCTACCAGGATTAGCATAACCCATATCATCTTTTTCCAAAAGCCATCATAAAGGGACATTAAAGTATCTCTAAAAGATCCCAAGTACTGAAAACTTCCAAGTCCCAGCAGTATTTCCACCAACTTCTAACTGATCTCAACATCTTGGTTGCAAGAGGAAATCTTAAAAAAAAAAAAAAATACATATTGCAATAGCAGAACTTCCTCTCTCATGATATGTGAGCATCACTTCTAGGCCCCATGCTCTCCAGACACTTAAAAGGGATCTGGAGATGCCACTCCAAGCTTAGATTGGTTCACTGATTGCTAACGGATTACTCGTATGCTTTGAGTCAACCACGTGGTTTGCCATAACTCCTTCTACTAAAAGCTTTAATTAGAATCATAGAATATCCTGAGTTGGAAGGAACTCACAAGAATCACTGAGCCCAGCTCCTTATCAAATTAGCAATTATCATGAAGATATTGCTCATTTGATCACGGGAAGCAAAGGTGCTTCCTAGATCCATTCCCATCAGAGCAGCAGTGTCTGAAAACACCCATATCCTCTAAGGTCCTGGAATTTGGGTGATCTCAGTTCTACACAAGGAGACTGAACAACCAGCTGCAGCGAACAGTAATAAATTATACTCCTTTTCTTGTAGCACAAGAGCTGTGCACTTAGTTAAAGCTCTCTTTAACCAACTAAAAGAAACAGCCTCTAGACTACAGAAAGATTTTCTATACGTGAACTTGAGGCATGACGCATGCAAATACAAGTTGAAGCCAAAAAAAGAAACTTAAGTGCACTGTAATTCTAGTTGCGCTAGAGCACATGAAGAAGACAGAGCTAATATTTCAGAGTTATTCTTGCACAATTGAAAACCGTAGAGCCGGAAGTCAGAAAGCTCAAGCCCGAGTTGAGAATATAGTATTTTGTCAAACTTCCTCCCACAAAGCACACTTGAAAAAATAACAAACACAGAAGACAGTAAAGCGTGACTTTCATACAAACCATGATACTGACTGCACAGAGCAGCAGATCAGCTTGCTGATATATGAAAGGGAGAAACACTTGCCAAACAAAACTTCTGTAGTTTCCAACCTAGATTTCTAAAGTGCACTGAATTGTTTAATCGTTTAATAGCTGTACCTTGAACTACAGTCACCCTGAAGGTTTTAGTCAGATCAGCTGCAAGATCTGTCTTCAAGAACGCAGCACGTCCAAGGAATCACAAACAATCACTGGCAAAAAGATAATTTCAAGGTAAATGCAAGTCAGGAGCACCAATGCCGGTTAGACAGCACGGAACTCTGGAGGGCAGGCACCAGGGGTGAAATTCTGCTTTATTGGAGAAACCCTCTTATTAGAGTCCACAGATTAAGAAATTAAACTGAGACCTAAGCAAATGAAGACAAGCCTCATTCTTTCACCCAATGGAGCCCGTATCTGCAGCCCAGCAGGCAGCGAACAACGGTTCTGTACATGATACTCTGACTCCCAAAAAACACCCGATCTTTTTGTCTCCTCCTTCCAGGAGGGTAAGACCTGCAGGTAAAAGTTCTGATTTCCTCAGCTCAGATCTGAGTTTCAGTGTTGTGTTGCACAGAGCTTAAACCCGAAGCGCAGCAAATAAATTGTAGCGTTATCATCCCTGTGCCACTCAGACAGCTTTTAAGAGTAGCATAGTTCACAGCCTCTTCAATCCTTTACATTGAAGAGAAAAGGTTGATTTCCCCTTACAGGTAAGTAAAGACCCATAACCCAGTTAAAACATTTTTTTGGAACAACTACACAGCTAAGGCAATTAGGAATGACATACGCTGTAACAAGAAGCATTTTTAAGATGTTGTTTAACTATCTAATGTCTCTTCCATAATAATCTGGCAGAATTTTGGGACTCATTATTCATCTCATAGTAAACATGCTTCACCACACAAAAGAGATCTTATCTGTGTGTTAGAAGTTACTTTTAGAAAATTGGCCCTGTGCTTAAAAAACAACCAATTAGCAGTGTCTGTACACTGGGGGCTGAAAACAGGGGAATATTAAGTGATAGCTGCATCTTCATTTTAGAAACTAACAACCAACATTCTCCTATTTAAAGGAGGTGTTACTCAAAAAACAACATAGAAGTCACAATAATAAGGCAACTTACATACATTCCATCAGGGCCAAACTGGATAGCTTTTTCCTCAAAAAAAAAACCCCAAACCCAGGCATATAATCACATCAGATGGTGGTTAACCATGGGGCAGAGTGCTCAGCCTTCTCACTGGCACTGCCAAGAGTCCAGGGCACAGATTCACCCACCAACAGACATTTTGAGAATATAGAGCATTCCTAGTTGGTCTGTACGCAAAGAAAACCATCTAAAATAGATGCTTTCTCAATTTTGCAATGAGGATGACTAATAAAACATGGATGCAATTTGACAGCTCCACTGAACCTGGACAGAAATCTCCTGCTCTCAGATAAACAAAGCCCACTGACAGCCTTCCTGGGTGTGAAGAAAACACTGTCACCCCCTCCGACAGCACAACCACGATTGTCACTATCAGCCACACGGCTCAAAGAGTGAGGCAGGAGTCGGGTACTTGGAACACTGGGGAGGAAGGGAGAGACTCTGCTCTCTGGTGGGACCCTTCTCCTGCCATGAGCAGAGTGACAGGAGAAGAGTCCCACCTGCAGCAGGGTTCTTCAAACGAGAGCAGGTTGGAGTAGCACGGGCTGAGTTTACAAGTTCAACTAGCCAGGCAGGTCTGCTCCTCTGCAAGCATCCTACTCAGCACCGCGAGCTGCTGTGAGCCAGGGAGAGTTTAAAAACAACAACAAAAAGTTAGCCAACAGCCTTCTTCTAACCTTGTCACACACGCTTCAGCCGTGCTCAAGTAAAGCTCCTCAATAGCTGCTGGCAAGAAGGGTGGATGGATAAAGAAGGTAAAAGATAAAAAAGAAGATGGGTAAAGCCCTGCATTTCCCCCTCGCTGCGAATCCAGCCCAGCGAGCAGTCAGCGTGTGGATTTTAACCGCAGTTCAGAGCTCCATTTTAAGGAAGCAAGTGTAAGAAGGTAACATCCATTTCCTCCTTTTGTTCTTAACATTAAAAATAATAGTTAGCAAATTTAATTTCCTTATCTGTTATTCACATTAGTTGGTGTACTACCCACCTACGTAAAATATTTGGGTAGAGAATGCATGTTCAAGTGCCTTGCTGTGCAACTCCCTCCCCTGAGGCTTTGTCAAATTATTGTTTTTCAAAATAATAATCACATCTTGATGGGACAGAAGACTACTACAGCAAACCTTCCAAGCCATTTCACCTTGACTTGGGAAAGACCAGGGAGAATCACATCCAAAGACGTGCTCTGCCCAACTTTAAATAGCGACTGTCATTTCAGAAGAAGCTAGAGATCCTCAAATCCATGGAGTTCACACTTAATTCTCTCTCTCTCTCACACACACACACACGTCTTTTTTCCTGTTCCAGTAGGCTCCATTTCAAGCAGGGAAATAATTATTCAAAAAGCCCACATCAGGTCACCGGTTTGTTCTTGTGGTAGAGGGGAAACAGGGTAAATCCAAAAGTTTCTTATCCCTACCCCTGAGGAATCTGCTGGGAAAAAGCAAGCCTGAGATGCTGAAACGCTGGCCAAACGCCAAGGAGAAGTTCTGAGTGTTTGTAATATGCATCTGCCATTAGAAAACAAAGCCAGGCAACCTAGAAATTCGACATTTGAGGAAACCCACGTTGTTTGCAGCAGTGAGAAGGATGCCCAAACCATTTGGGGCAAATATTCAACAAATTGTTTAAGACTGCTTTCAGTTAAGAGTATCAGTAACTGTATAAATGGATAAAATTAATAAAAGTCTGTTCCATACTCGCATTTAAAACTCCTAAGCTGTATGCACAATTGCTCCAAGTTGTTTTGAAAGCATATAAAGCTGCATATCACTGGTTATTAATCCAATATGCTTTTTCATTAACATATCTGTATTTATTACCCTAAAATACCTTCATGACATTTAGAGCTTGCAATTTTATGATCTGTAGCAACATTACTTTCCACTACAAGAGGAAACAACCAACCGTTTCTCACCTGTACAGACACCAAAGCTCTCTCTTCCCCCAAAAGCACAAGAAAAAAAAAAAAGCTTATTAATATTATTGCTTTGGACAAACAGAAAGACACCAGAGGATAAAAGAAAATGCAAAGGATGCAAAACAAAAACTCCAAGCAAACCCTCAAGTTAACTGAAAGGACAGTTTTAAAAAAAAAAAAAAGTAGTATCTGGTTGGAATTTCATCAACTTTCATTTTCCTACCCTGACGCTCAGAGTCCACAAATCGGGGAAAAAATATCCTATTGTATCTAAACTCTTCAAGCAGTAAGACATGACAGAGCATGAATTATGATCTCTTCATTTGGGGCCAGTTTGTCAGACATGGAGCTGACAGCAAAGTGTTCTTACCACATCTAGGAATAAATGCATACCATAATTCCTGCATTGGAATGCCTTATTGAAATTATAGCATTATTTTTAAGTACTTATAATGTAAAAGTGATGAGACACATACTGAGTACCTAATTATCCTGTACCACCAGCACTGCCTGGAATGCTTATTAATCAATTAGGTTTTAGATTAAAGCTAAATAGCTACAGTATATCTCTTAAAAGAATACCTGAACGAGAAGATAAGATTATCAAAAACGACATGTTTTTCCCTCAATGTCTCACTTGAAACAGTTAAAAAATTTGCAAACAACTGTGCAATATAGTTCAGAAATCTGCAGACCACCATCACCACTCGCATCATCCAGCCTCCTGTGTCCCTGGAGCTGGTGAAGTACCTGCTCATTTTTATTTACAGGGGATCTCTTTCACAAAGGACAGGTTTCTTTCCACTCACCCACCATCTCCCCGTATCTCACAAATCTCCTCCTCCTCCTCCCAGCTATTCTCTCACAGCAAATCTCTTCCAAGGTTTCAAGACAGAAGTAGGTTCCAACATGGAAGGAGCCCCTCCAGAAATCAACAGGACTATCGAATTTAAGCAGTATTTAAGAGTATTAAAAGTTAACCATGCTGTTAAGTGCTATGTGGAGTCAAAGCCAGGAAAAAAAAAAGAAATCACACATTGTTATATAATGCTCTGGAAGCATCAGATTATTTATCTATGATTTATAAATCAAGCGATTTATAGCTTAATACAACAGTTTAAAGCAAAGTAGCCACAACTGGAAAAGGACCCCAAATCCTCCTAAACTCAGGTGTTCAGGCTGTAATGGATCATAGCAAACACCCAGCCTGGCATACTCTCCCAGCACAGAGAAGAAGATTTTTATGGGCTTGATGGACTTGGTGGTATTTTTATTCTTTTTTTTTTTTTTTCCTTTAAATAATTAGACTCTATGGTTTATAAGAACTACTGAAAACAGGCCGTTTTTTTCCTTTTTCTGAGGTTTAGTTTGTTTCTTGTCAAACTCACCCTTTAAACATAACGGATCTTTGAACCATATTTAGTGGCTCAGCTAAAACAACTAATGAGTGTTACGTAAGATGTCTCTCCATGTAGAACAATCTGTTCCAAAAGTTACCAAAAATAGCAATTCTCTAAACACTGGTGTGATGCAATATTTAACCAGTTACTGCATGAGCAGCTGAATTCATTCATTACTTTTTTTTTTAAAAAAAAGACTTAAAGTAATATTACAACATTTGCACCCTTACCTAGGCTGGTCGGTTTTATCAGCTCATCCAACAAGTCATAAAAAGGTAATTTCTGAAGTTTTATGTCAGGATGGACAGGGTGGAGCGCAGATGTGAGATGGGGGAGTTCCAGTTCATGTTTAGGTCCCAGAAGCGAAACGGGAAGCAACGGTGAGGTGGCAGGGTGGCCATCGTAACTGAGCTGTGGAATGGTAGATGGAGACAAAGCTGCTGGCATGGAGCTCGAGTGTACGCTGGGGATAGATAAGTCTGCAGGTGTCATGATTTTCTGAGGGAACCTTCGCCTATAGAGTTCTTTGATTTTCATTTGGACAGCAGGACTGCAGCCAGCCTTTAACAAATGCAGTGCTTTTGTGAGAAGTTCGTGTTTTCGTCCGTGCTTGTTCCTCCCCGCGTAACCCAGAAGTACTTGCAGTTCAGAAACTCGAAGGCTCATAACCATTTGCTTAAAAGAAACAAAACAAAAAATTAGTATTCAAGTGACATCATCTTAAACGCTAACATCAGAATGTGGCTTAATCCCATTAAGCATAGTTTTTAAAGGCACACCACCGCCGCTCTTCCCCACCGATTATTAGAAATATAATGCAAAACAGTACTTGTTCACAGACGGATTTATCTACTTAGAAAGTGTGTAATGAGCAATTTTTAAATGGTTTTCCATCTGCTATACACAACTCAGGACAGAAATGCTGGAGGAAAAAAAAAGAAACAAACTAAGAAAAGGAGAAGTTGCCAGTATTATTTTTTTATAATACTTGTAATTATTTTCTAATAACTGTTCTGCTAACATCTATAATGTTAACAATTTTTTTTTAACATCCAACTAGATGAATAAAAAGTCATACATTGTCAATATCCAAGTCCCCAGTATTTGTACTTAAAAGCTGTGCCAGTCCTTAACTCTAGAACGCCACTTCACTTTCAAGTCCCTCCCTTGCTTTTTGCCACACAGCAGAACTAATCCACGCAGGTTCAAAGGAAAGGAGATAAACAAGTGATGTTAAAAAGAGAGAGAGAAATTATAATCCAATTTATGTGCCACCCCATATGATCATTGCTGAGTTAAAGGAAATTTTTTCCAATTCCATTTCCTCACTTCTCGCATCAAAGCTGTGGGTTCTGGTTTAGATGGGAGAGTTGGGCTCTGCCTTCTATTAATTAGCATCTTCATTTACAGTCTTTTACTGTCTCGCAGTATGGTCTGATGAATCAAACTGGTTAAAACTTGTAAACTGTTTCACTTCTTCAGGAACCGAGAGGAACACTCCACCAACTAGTGAAACCAGCAATCGCCTGCACACACCAAGTACTTCCCCGCTGGTCAAGCAGGAGCCAAAAAGTCAACTTAGTAGCCCAGTTTCTATTTGCAAACTTCTTTCAGTGCCTGACATGGGCTCGTTTGCCATCGCCAGGCCCCTGACACCCATTGAAATGATATTCCTGCAGAATTTTGGATTCCCCAGTAAATCACAAGGAAGTACAACGCCACAACTGGTTATCTGGATCTTCCAGATGAAACCACTAAATACCCTGAATATTTTATAGTCAATTCCAAAAGTACAAAAGATCAAAACCAAAATAATACTTGAAGCGCATGTTTGGAACTAAACCAACTAATTCAGCATATCAGGATTCTGCAATTTCCCAGTGACACATCCTCTCCAGTTCTTCAAATTATGCAAAATATTGACACACACATTACTCAAGTTATTTTCACATTAATTCTTGAAGTGTTAATATTCGAAAGTATGCTATCCCTCACAAAACCAGCCCCAACCTCCTATCGGTTCCTCAAACCACCAGCACCTGCAAGAGATCTTTAGCACACAGGTGTCCACAAGAGGTATTTCCCTGCACTGAAATAGGTCATGTTATTTAAAAAGCCCTAAATTAGATGATTCATCTATTTAATGAGGAATGCACCCAGATAGATTTAACTAAATTTGCCCTAAAATTTCTTCTTCGTTGAACCACACCAACAGACCTGAATAACCTTGCTGCAGACTACCACAGACACTTTGGATATAGCAGGAGTTTTCTGGCATATTTTTCTGTTAATACCCCAAGAACCTACTTCACACTTTCAACTAGGAGACTGTCATGGAGCTACTAATGAGAACAGACGAGGTACTTTGTAAGAAACAGAGATGTCTTAAAAGAATAGGCATTTCACTTACAATCTGAAGTGTTGACAGCTGAAAAGAAAGTGAAACAAATAGATTTGCAACGTGGAAAAAACACTATTTATAATGCTTTAGAAACATTTCTTCAACAGAATGAGTAGTTACAGCTGAAGGGTTTAATGCCTGCTACCATCACCATCAAAAGTCACTTCCTGAACATCCAGAACCTCTCAGAGCTTCACTTTGTTCCTGTTTTGTAATAAACTTGTAGACCTCACTTGCAAAAACCACAGAGGATTAAGAAATAATTGAGCTAACAGAGAAGCTCCTGCTACATGTTGCCTATTTGCCACTTTTTGAAGGTATAGGTGAGTTAAAAATAAGCGTACAGAAAGCGGGGTCCATCGTGTAGCCAGTTGCCTGAACCAAAACCGCTAAAATTCCCCAAGTCTTCCCAACCCTGGTGCATTCATATAGAATCACAGAATGGTCTGGGTTGGAAGGGACCTTAAAGATCATCAAGTTCCAACCCCCCTGCCCTGGGCAAGGACACCTCCCACCACACCAGGTTGCTCCAAGCCCCCTCCAGCCTTGCCTTGAACCCCTCCAGGGATGGGGCAGCCACAGCTTCTCATTCACAACGTTCCTTACAATGAACAATTTTATTTGCAACATCAACGGATAACACCAATTAAAAATACAGTCATGGAAAAAAAACAGCAATTAAGGTCCGCGGGTTTATTACAGTTTCACACTTCACCGACAAACCTTTCTTCCGCAAATAAAAGGAGGTAAAGCCTTAAAACACACACACACAGACACACTCATCCATAGGTTTTGCCGGTGGATGGTGTCAGTCAGTGGCACGGGGAAGCAGAGCCCGACAGACAGCCCGTGCTGGCAAAAGTCTTTCACGTGGCTGCAATCCCAACGTGAAAAAAATTCCTCTCCCCTCCTCCACCAGAGCCGTGTTTTATTTGAGGACACAACCCAGCTCCACCAGCAGCAGTGGACAAGCAGTACCCATGCTACGAGCCCTTGGCCCATGTCACACCGGTTCCCTAATCTTAGAACAGGCAGGATAATTATAGCAGGGAAACAAACCCAGCGCTGTCAAACGCACAACGTAAATACACAAAAAAGCTGCAATTTATAATTACTTTTCTTTTTCCTGACATCTCACCTCGTGGCAACTCAAACCCCTCACTGCCGTAGTTACTCCAGCAGAGCTGAAGGGCAAAGACACAAAACATTTTGCTTCAGGAAATCTTGCCTTTTTTTTTTTCTTCTTATTGCCTGGAGTGGTAAGAAGATCATTCCCAGCAGCAGAGCTCTATCTGCAGCAAGCTACAAAAACCCACCACAAAGAGCCTGTCTCCAAACTACAGCAAATATCCCCAACACAAATCACTGCCCCAACCTCTGGCTGTTTATCAGAATTGGCAAAATGTTTGGGTTTTTTCTTTCCAAACACAAAAGAAAGGAACAAAAAGAAAAAACCCCAACAACAAATATAAAACCAACCAAAAAAGAAAGTATAGACAGAGCTCCCAAGGACAGGCTGAAGGATAGCTGGCAAACTGCAATTACAGATAACTAGGTGTTATGTGTTTGAGTACAGGTAAATACATGTTCCTACAAACACCACACAAGATATTGATGCTTTTCAGCTAAGAAAAGGGTGAGCTACTTGCAAGCTGACTGCAAGCAAGTTTCAGAGATGGCAAATCCCAGTATCGAGCACACTAGGTGTCCTGGGGATGTGCGTTTTGGTACCTGGTGCAGCCAAGCAGCATCTAAAATTCAAAGAGAGGGCAAGGACAGCAGAAAAAATTGTTCAAATGGAAAAGAATAAGAACAAGCTTTATAGAAACATCTCAGTTTAATAGAGAGTATTTCTATTTTGACTTACTGTAAAGACCTTCGCAGAGTTTAGAAGGTAACTCTAATCTATAAACATACATCTGACATTTCTTGCTTGACGACACAACACAAAACAAACACAGGTTCCTCCGCAAAAGCCGCATTAGTCATGGGGATTGCCTGGCTCATTATCTACACCCCCGTCTTCAGCCCATGTCCCCTCAAGCCCAGCCTTGTGACCACCCTCCAGCCTTCCCAAAGCCATCGAGGCACTTCACTGTCTTAAGACAAGTCACCTAATTGTACGTGTCAGGCAGGAGGTCCACGGAGACAAAGAGGCCAGTTTATTTTCCCACCTCCCAGCTGCTTGTTTCCAAATCCATGACGCTTTTCTCTTGCCAGATTGGGTGAACTCAACAGTTGGATGCAGTTCATGCTGTGGCCACACAAATATCCCCCCATTTCTGCACGTTGGGGAAACATTCCCCAGTACCTCATCTGGAAACAAGGATATCTCCTGCTCCACACATACCTACAGACAACCAATGAGGTTTGGAAGAAAATAGCTTAAGGAGGCAAAAGCAACTCATGGGCGGCATCCTACGTCATCCACCTACATCTCTCCTGTGACTATCAATAGGAAAGAATGCTCTGCCTACAGCTTGCTCTTTCAAAAAGGTTGATAACACTTTTTTAAAAGCTAAGAGTTATGAAAATTAAGTCCCCCAAACCAAAAATTGCACATAGACACTTATGAAGTATGGAGGAACCAGGGTTTTCTCCAAGACATCCCCAAAAGGACTATGAAATAAAAAGCATCAGGCTGCTTAGTACACACTGCAACATCTGCACGTGTTTTGTAGCCCCTGACTCACCAAGTTCTCCCAAACAAGCACGGCTGGTTGGACAAACATGTCTCTGCCACACAACTGGACCATTTTGCTTTATGAATGCTGTTTGGGCATTCAGAGTAAATGCATTTTACCAGAAACCTTAGCTTTTAACAGAGCGGCCAACGTTAAGAGTCATTTACTTTGATTTCTCTCGGCAAAGAAAACAGCAGAGATAAATCTTTATTTTTAAAGAATGGTTTTCCACACAAGCCCAGTCATTCCATGCATCGAGGAAAAAGGCCCAGGCCCAGCAGCTTCTCTGGCTAGAGAAGTCCAAGTATTAGCACAGGTTAACTGGTCAGACCAAAGGAAGTTACTTTCAAGAACTGGATCTTGTCTCACTGATCTATGAAATTTGGGAATTAACTTTAAGAATAAACAAAAATGAAGTGTTAGTGCCTCTGGATAAGAAATTCCTTTGATAACCCCGTGTGGCTGGTTCCTCTGGCACATGATTCAGAGAAGTGCCACTAAGACCACCAGCGGATTCGGGCAGAGAACATAACTTCTAGACTGGAAAATACACAGGGGCTAAGACACTGGTTTGAAATGCAGAAAGATGAGCTCTAAGTCCCGCTGCTTAAGAAAAGATCAGATACAGGTTATCTGCTGAGATCCAACACCACAGATGGTGAGCCTTCAGTTCCCCCCCCCATTTTTTGAAGGGAGGGACTTGCCTGAGAGGTAAAAGCCAGGCAGCAGTCAGTGACTGATTTATTTATTTTTAAATAAACTGAGCCGTGTCCATCCAAAAGCATGATGGAAAATAATGAAAATTTATCCCAAATACCAGCACCATCAGATACTGTCTTCAAAGCAGCCCATTCATCCATCAGCGACAGCATTAACAATTTGATGAACGCTTTCTAGAAAGGGTATTTCTACATCTCCAGTCATCAGCCCTGGGATCTATCTGGAGAATTTAACAAGTTATTTCCGGATGTTTATGATAACTAGAAGCTGTGAATAAGCTCCAAAACACAGTCAAAAGATTTGCCAGAGCAACAAGAAGCATTTGGCTGGGCACCACACCGCATTTTGTGCCTAAAGCTATATACAACAGGTCCTCCACAATTCTCTAAACATTAACACAAAAGTTAAAGGGGGGAGGGGAAAGAAAACAAAAATCCCCTTAAACAGTAGGGAGAAGATGGGAGAACAGAAGTAGAAAAGGAGAAGAAAAAAAAAAAATAAAAGAAGGTTAGCCAATAGGAGGTCACTCATTTATAATCAGCAATTGAAGACGGTGACAGTTAAATTTCTTCTAACCCCCACACCTTCAGCCCGAGTCCAGAGGGATCAGCTCCGGCTGCGGTTTGTCTGGACAATCCACACTGTTCTCAAGGACAACACAAAGAGAAATAACCCCCCCCTTATGAAACAAGGAAACTACTATGCTACACAATGCACTTCCAAAAGACAGTTCTTAAAAAATAATAAAGAAAAAAATAAAAATTGTGGTTTTTTCCCTAATAAAAGTGACTAGGAAGCATTAGATTAATTCAAAACCATTTCCATACTAATCTCAGTATGCCTCCAACACCCAGCTGTAAAAATACCGGAGAGTTCCTGCATGCTATGAACAGCCTCTTTAACCCCCGATATAAATCTCCTGGAGAAGAAAGCTCTACCTGAGCTACACGAGCTCTCTACAGTTACACAGACTAAACTCTTGGCTTCTTAGACATCTAAGATTTGTGAAAATGGGGGAAAATGACGGTAAAAATATTCCCATTTTTTATGAAGGCACACTGCCTAGTCCTAAATTCTATCTGCAAGGCTCACACAAGGAAGCTATCAAGGCTAAACGATAAAAATTGAAATCAGTCTACCGAAAATCTGCAAGAGGGAGTGAAATGACCAATTCATGGAAGCTCAAGCGCCTGGATGACAGGCTGTAACTTCCTGCGTTTGTCTAACGCAACCAAAACACTCAAAGGTTGAAGTCACCGTAATTCAAAACGGGGGGGGGGGGAGGCAAAAGCACCGAAGAACAGTCATAAATATGCAACACGCTACAACCTTTAAGGAGGCTATTGGCTTTCCTAAGGAAAAACTCAGCTGTCTCCTGGACGTACGACGCTGCGGTGAGCAGGGCAGCATTAAAAGAATAGGTACAAACCAACAGCAGGTACAAATATCATTTGCCCTTTGTTACACACGTAAGGAGATATTTCTTAATCAAAGAAACCCTATGTTTACACAGTATGTCAGCGCTCCTAAAGAACACTTCATGACTGTATGACCCAACTTACGCATTCGTCTAGCTGGCAGCAAAATTAGATTTTAATCCATTAGAAATGCATCAACAAAATGATGTCCATATATTGCAAGTGCCAAAAATAACTTGGCTTGACCTGCTGTTGGTATCTCCATAGACGTGGGCTTCCTTAAGGTCAAACATTATATTCCTGATTTTCCTCAGGTACGTATTTCTTCCCATGCCAGCAGAGAAATTGCACTATAAACCTTAAGCCATCGGGTGTTACTTACTTTTAGCATGCTCACAAACAAAATATTTCCTTGCAAATGACAGGTTTGCATATCTGTTAATATAAACATTATGAGCCTTGAACGAACCTACCCGAATAATGAAGTTGAGATTCAAGCAGCTGGTAACACCAGGAACCTCTGGCAGTGAAAAGACTACCTAAAAACCCACAGGAATTCCATCCAAAAGGGTTCTGGACAGGGGGTCCTGCAATCTGCTGTCACCCACACATACTCAGTTCGTTTAACAAATTACCAAGTATAACCACTTAACTCCTAATTCTACAGATCATATATTACAAGGAATATTTTTCTTACCTGCTCCTGGGAAACACTGATTGCTTGTATGTATTGTGCTGAAAAAACCTGACTACCCTCAAATTGAGTAAGGTCTGAGCACTGCTGTGTCTACATAAACACTAATAAATCTAAACTCTCCTTCCAGCCCACGGTTCAGAGGCCTCCATTTAATCCAGCACCAGCAATGAGACCAACTTCTTAGAGATGTCTGTCACTCACTGGAGACAAGAAAATCCACAGTGATAAAAGTACCAAAATTCACTGAAGAGTGAAAGGATTGCAAAAGCAAACAGTAAGACAGCTCTAGCCCCACCGAACTGCCTGCAGTAACAACAGGCGGGCAGAGTTTGGAATTTTTAATATAATCCCCACGTGTTAAAAATTGTCTTATGCTTTTTGCAGATGCCTGTGGTATTTTGCTATGCTATCATACAAGTGAAATATATTCTAAAAGCCTTGATACATATATACCCTGGCGAAGGTAGGTGACTGCTCCCCTAGACCTCCACAGCATCCCTTTTCCTAGAGGTTTTTTCTTCAGGAAGACTCAGACTGTGTGCCCACAGAACGCCATTTCTTGAACACTTCAATAATAAAATTACAAAATCCCACAGATTGAAGGTTTTTTTATATGATGGCTTGCAAACCACACTCCCTGGCTGCACATTAGCGCTGCCCTGGCAGAGAAACGGGGTGGGCAGCTGGGGCAGGGACTTGTTCAAACCATAAAAGCCAGATTTGTTGGAGAAAGTCTGCCAAGACTTTAGTCATGTCTAAATTCTATTTGATTTAAAGTCACATCTTATCTTAATCCGTAACAAAAGTTTTACCGTTCTCCAGAGATTTTAGTCACTAGGTGAACTATATTATTACTTATGGTATTAAATAAGGTTGCTGAGACAGTAGTAATCTTCATTTCTGTTCTTGAAGACTCAAGTTTTTTTCAGCCACGCTCAAACTTAATTGTCCCTGGTGTATTTGCTTTTGCGGAGGGGAATTATTTTTACAGAGTTATGCACTAGCATGATTTTCATGACAAGTAATTGCAGAAATACTAGTTTGGACAATCTCTGGATACAAAACACCGTGCCTCTCTGAAGACAAACAGCTTACACCTAAGGTTAATAAGGAAGACAATTATTTTCAGCTATTTGGGAGAGGGTCATTGCCAGACAAATTTACTTTTTATTAAGAATGTTCTTATCCTGAACCAAGCCTTTCAACTGGCTGACAGAAGAGCTAATTCCCATGCAATAAGCTTCAGTGGTGCCCAAGCCAGCCGCAGACACAGCTGCCCAGAGAGCCTGCTGAACACAGTATGTCCTATTAGCATCCCTCTAACAAATAACATAAAAGGTCTACATCAGTATAATCGAATTATAACAACTTATACAGCATTCAATAATAGTCTGAAAGCTTGTCTCTTTGTATAATAAAGAAAAAAAAATCAGGAACAAGAATTCTCAGCTTCTGGAAGCCATACAGGTCACAAACACACATTTATTCCCCCTCCCCCAGTGAATTTAAAGAATAAACCAGATACCTTTTAAAATACGCAATTAAAACAGAAAAACAATGGTTACATAAAAAAATTGACTTATTTGGGATTTACAGATAGGGAGTCTACTAAATGAGAATGCTTTTAGCGATTCTTTTCCAGCAGAATACTAGAGAGTGAAGCTCTAGTTACTTTTTAAATATCTAAAATACCTGCATGAAGCACATGTAGCTTTTGGAAGTCAATTTTCAAGGAAAGCTGGAGAAGAATGTACCTGGAATTCTATGAATGTACTCACATTGCAACATGGATAAAGAGCCAGCGTCCACGAGCAGCTCACAGAACCTCTTACCAGCAAGAGGCACAATTTCAAGACCTACATTCTTATACCCAGTGTTGATGTTTGCCTGCAGTAGTTATTTAAATCTCTACTGCATCAACAGACACCATTTCTTCGTATGTGTTAGCCAACTCGTGCATCACTTGATTAAAACAAATTATTGCTGTAATAGATGCGTTTTCCTCCAAGATTTAAAAAAAACCCTTTATTTCTGTACAATACAAAACTGCAAAGTGATCTGTTCTCCACATGCTGAAAGTTACCAACAAATGCTGTGTTTCTCAACCACATCAGTTGGTCAAAGAAGAATTATTAACCCTTTATATTTTATAGAAACATCTGCCTGTGAACCAACAGGTTCAGGTTTTTAGGCACCAGCCTAAAAGCAAGAACAAGAAATAACATTCACATGTTTAAATGACTCTTCTAGTCCATGACCACTTTCATCAAAAAATAACTGCATATGAAATTCAAAGTTACTAAACACAAAGTAGACAAAAGTGGAGAATAATCTAAATTTCTCGTGTGCTTTTCTCATTATGTAGCTGATGGCTCAGGAGAGGAACTGGGGCATCGCTACAGGGAGCTCTTCAGCCAAGAACCAGATTTGGTTATTTGGATTTTGGTAACAGCCAAATAACTACAATTGCGGGAAACTAGTTGGGCAGATCTCAGTCCCTTCCAACCTCCAATTCTGCGGATGAGAGTATTTTTCAGAACTGAAGGAGAAGTCAAAGAAGGGAATCAAGAACTACAAACAAGATATATGACATATCTGTACCCACAGTCACGTCAAAAAGGCAAAGAGTTTTAAAATACATAGTGTAAACCTCAGAAACGTGGGCTGAGGTGGAAAGGGGGGCATCAATCCAGGAATGGTTCAGGGACTGAATAGGACTATCCCAGGAACACGCAAGGGCTATGCAACCAGACCAGAACACCACCTAGTAAAATCGCTCTGATCCATCCTAGCCCGTTTTCCCTCTCAACAAGGTATCTAGAAATAGAGAGTAGCCAAACCATAGCAAAGTGCTAGCAAGAAACTACACGTGAACCACATACGGCCACCCAGTGATTCAAGAAAAGTCAGTTTTTCAAACTCCAAAGAGCTATTGTCTGTCACAGCACAATAGGAAACACAAATTATAGGTCTGACTATTTATAGAACAGCTAAATGGACACAAAAGGCCAACTTATTCCTAACTGTATAGATGCATTAAAAAATGTAATTATGCTTCACATGCAACACTATGACATAAAATTAATATTTACAACACATATTGAGACAGATCAATTTTCACGTGCAATAATAAAACAATTATTATGGAGGAAAAATCAGTAGCTGAGTTAAAAAAAACACACTAAACCTACTCTCGTACGTCACTTGTCCAAACCCAGGTGAAAAAAAAAAAATCTTACTATGTCAGGATTCAACCTAGTTCCCACCGAGAGGGATTCAGGATCCTGGGTCAGTCAAGTTAATGAGACATGGATGACTTCTTTGGCTGCTACTCACGGCACTAAGGCATCAGTAAGACTGTCAAGGATCACACTGATTTCATTCCAAGCACCAGCGTGGCTTGGAAAGAGAGCGACGGGGCAGCAGCGGTGCCAAAGCCTGAATGCGTATCCTGGGGAAGACATCTAAAAGAGGCATGGGGACAAAGAAAGGGAAAGCAGGAAGCTCAGTTTTTCATATCACCCACAACGACCGGTTTCTTCCCGCTATGTAAAAATGCAAAAAGATGATGGAATAATAGGAGAGGAAGCAGACCTTCCTGCTTTTCTTCAGCACTCAAAAGAGGATAAAGAAAACAGTTTCAAATGACAACACGCAGCCAGAGACAGGCTGGGAAGATGCATCTTAGGCAAGGCCTAAATTCCTGACAAAGCTGATCCTAACCCCGTGATCCGACTTTGGACCACTCTCTCCTTCCACCTTCCAGTGCTGTCCATACCAGAAAACTGTAGTTTTACACACCGTGTTACCTACAGGCCCGAAGACAAGCATGCAGTGCTTAAGAACCCACTAGGTCGCAGTGATTAATCCCAGGACGCAACATTCAACAGTGCTTTAGAAAGCTAAGAATGTATTTTTTCTGCAATATTTTCCTGGCCCACATATAGCACGGACAAGGCCTATAGAAACATTTGTTTCACGGTCACACTGGCGCACGTTAAGGAGAGATAATAAGGGCGCCTGCTCAGTGGGAAGAGAGATATTTCTTTTCCCGGTGCCATCAGTCTGACACACTGTCCCCCTCCCCGCCACCTCAGCCTTCGAGCACTGTGTATGTCTTATAATCAAAGAAAGACCGAATTCAATTAATCTGTTCACACAATAACCCCTGCCCTGCATGGAAACAAACCGCTTGATGGAATGAAGTGGTTTTTTTATAAGCCAAGTTTCAGCCACACCTATCATTTAAAATACGTGAAAACTATTGCAAGTAAACTGCAAAAAAATGATACTGCATTTCACTTGGCTTCAGCCACAAGAACAACCAGAACTGAAAGAGCTGCCTAAGAAAACTTTGATAGCAAAGTTAAAGCTTCCCTGGAAATCCTGACCAAATGAAAACAGAAAACATGTGGTGTTTCTGCACTACGGGCTGCAGATACAAACCCTCCCTTACTTTTCCCACCCTGGGGTGAGCTGTGTGTCCCCCCCGCCCCAAAATTCCCACCCCACCAGTGGGGCAGAGGGAGGACGATGCTCCAGTCACTGCTCCTTTTCATCTTTACTGACCAAACTATTGCCCCACCTCATTAACCGCATTCATCCAAACCCCACTCTGAATAGGAATTTGCATATATACAAGCCTTTTGCAGCTCATTAATGTCATCTGAACAACTCTAACATGTACACGAATTTATACTCTGACTCCCTTTTTACATATATGGGCCAAAGGCACGGGGGGGGGGGGGGGGGGGGGGGAATAAAAAAAGATTATTT
>JAOTQQ010000071.1:40212717-40236229 GCA_026546715.1 Gallinago undulata | reverse complement strand
CCCCCCCCCCCCCCCCCCCCCCCCCCCCCAAGAAAGAAACATTATTTAGGCTGTCATGAAAAAAACAAAGCATTTTCTGGGTTTCATCCCAGCATTTCAGTATGTTGTGGTTTCAGCCGAAATCACTGCAACCGGACCGACAGATGGCTCTTCCCCCCAAAAAAAAGAGGAGAGGAAAAGATAAGGAGAGAGAGAGCAGTTTAGAACAAACTAAACTACTTTAATGAAGAATTCATATTAAAATAAAAAAAAAAAAAGAAGAAAATAATGAAATAGATACAATATATATAAAACCATGTCAAACTCTCAGGATATCAGTCCCATCACCAGCTGGCACTGGGGAAGTCCCAGACTGGTCTGGGATGGGAACTGGATTCCACCTCTGGAATCAGACACACACAGATTGGGATCAAAGGCAGATGAACAGACAGGGTTCTCTTTGGATGTCGGCCATCCTGGTAGAAGGCAAAAGGAGGAGGGGCTGACCCTTTGATCCCTCAGCTTTTATACCGAGCATGGGGCAGATGGGATGGAATACCCCAGTTGGTCAGGTTTGGGTCACCTCTCCTGTCCCCTCCTCCCCACAGGTGGGACCCCTCTGTGCTTTTCCACTTCCGACCCTCCGATGGGGCAAATAACAAATTTGCCTGACCTTGGTTGTTATCACAAGAAGTATAAGCACAGCCTCTCTGCATACCAGTCCTTGGCATGTACCACAAACATTGGCCTTATCATCCTGAGAACGAGCAGTTTTCCCCACAAAATGCTGTTAATTTCAGAGAGCTAGAGGAGGCCTAACTAAAATGTAAAATTACAGAACAGAAAATTGGTTCGGTTTTACCTCAAACTGGGACACAGTATGAAGTGTCTTCACCCTTTTGCCTCCTCCTACACTCACCTAGATAATATGTAGCTCGTACTGCCAGGTAAGGATGTTGTAAGCGTAGTACCACTTCACAACCTCGCTCAGCCTCGAGGTCAAAAGCAAAGGACAGTCCACGATTGAGGAAAAACAAAAAAAAAATTGAGGAATCAAGACATCAGTCACACACAGGCCCAAGGAATGAGGGAGTCAACCCGGTTAATCAACTGATATTTGGCTCAAGCCTTTTACTAAGATACCTGAATGTACTCCAAAATACAAAGGCACATTTTTAAAAAACTTTTCTAGTTAACTGAACATAGGAAACAAGTTTCAACACATCTCTGCTTCCCCTTAAAACAGCTTGGCACCACCTCAGAGTTCTACATATGTTTAAAAACAACAGAATAGTACAGGTCAAAGGAAACTATGAAAATCCAGTTGCACCCACAAGCTGGGTATTCTTAGCATTAGTAATATTTTTTTTTTTTTTTGTATATAGATGTAAAGTGATGCCTATGGGGAAAAGCAGCCCAGGGCAGACCTGGCTCTACCCATGAAGTGATGGGCTCTGGGACAACCGTTCTCACATCAGAGCAAGCTCCTGGGCCCAAGAGAAACACACATATGAAAACATCAGCTCAGTAACAGTCAAACACACAAATCATCGTTAGAAATCATTAAAAAAGGGACAGAGAGCAAAAGAGAAATCATTATATACACTGTATAAATCCCAAAGTGCGGGTGGTTTTGGTGGTCTCGTCTTAAAAAAAAAATTAGAAGTGGGAAGTTTCACAGAAGGATGACAGAAGTCCAGCAGGTTTCTCCTAATTAAGAAATGGCAAAAGTTAAGATTTTTCAACCTAGAAAATAGAGAACGTGGGGACAAATATGACAGCAATCTCTAAAACCATGAAGAGCACAAGGAGAGCAGACAGGGATCAGCTGCCCAGTCTCTTCTGTAACATAGTGGAGTGACCAGTGGATGAAGCTGGCTGGAACCAGGCTCAGAACAGAGAAGGCTCCTCGTGCAGCAAGCAGCACAACAACAGAAATCCCGAGCAAAATGCTGTGAGCAAAAGAAGTTTGGATTGTTTCAAGAAGAACCTGACAGGCACTTGGAAAATAGATTTATTATGGTTTGTCCAGCTAGAAGTCTCATCAGGTTCAGAGGACTGAGCTGAAAATAGCAGGAAACCTGCAAAATATTGCAGGGAGGAGACATTTCTTTCTTATATTTTGTCCTGTTTTCATTTTTCTCTACGTACTCACTTCTGGAAGCTGTAGGGGACAACACCAGGACAGATGGACCCTTGGTCTGAATCAGTAAAGCTACTTTTACATTCTTAAAATTCAGTTTATAAACACACATTTATTTTTAGCCATTTCCTCAGAAACCCAGGCAACATTGTCAAGAACCTAATAAAAATATCACTGCTCAACTGAAAGAGTTGAATTTTAACACCGAAGAGGTAAAAGTGGAAATTAACTGAATGAAAACCTGGGTGTACACCCTTTAGAAAAATATTATCTAAAATTCCTTGTAATTCAAACCGAGAACGGCTCTGACACTTGATTAAAAAAATTTGAAGCCCTGCCATCAAGCGGCCTCAGCAGATTCACTGATGAGATACTGCTAAATCAACACGGAACCTAGGAAAAAGAACAGCTTTGTTTCTGTACCGCTGCCGAAGTTCCTACATTTTTCATTTTGGTGCACTATATTTATAGGTGCACTAACAACTCCATAGATAGCCTGGGTAAAGCTGTCTCTAACAGATTTTTCAATAAGCTGAAAATCTACACAAATACTTGGACTGTTTCAAAGACTCTTATTTTGCACCAGGGAAACAAGATACAACATCTGCACAAAAGTGAGATCATTTTGTCAAGGGAGTCTCAAGAAACAATATGAGGAATGAACGTATCAGAAAACTTTCTCATCCACACAACTTTTTACGACACACTCCTGCAGCTCAGGTTACAGATTTTACCTGAACAAAACACATTATCCCTATTGTATTTGGCCTCTGCTTGTATCTGCTTTTTTAAAAAATAAATAATAGTGAGCGGCACCTATGCCAAATTGCCAAGCAAAACTATGGTCATTGCTATTTCCATCCTATATTCTATTTTGCATGCTAACTAATCACATTTTCAGTTGAAAAGCTGAACAGAGAGGCCTTATTAAATCCAGACTCTCTACTCTACAAGGAGGGCAGGAGGAACATCTCACAGAAGACTGTAAATGACGGTAAGCCAGAAGTTTCAGCTCTGAATGATTCTCAAGCAACTCTCCTAATCTATGGGACAGTAAATTTCTTCATGGGGCTGGAGAGCAAAAATAAGATACCTCCTTACACAGCAAACAAGCCAAGATGGTCTTCAAGAAATACAATGCTTTCTCAGGACGAAGCTCTGACACCACCACATGCAAAACAAGCTGGAGGAACCTCAATGGTCTGCTACGCTGATCAGACCACAAATGTGAGGAACGACGGAGATTAGACTAGAACAATGAGGTATCTCTCAGGACTACCAGTTGTTCTGCAGAGCCAATTTTAAGGGATAAAATATTTTGCTAAACTCTGCTTTTTGGCTCAGCTGCCAATCTGCTCCCCTTTGTGAGCCTCAAGAACAGAGGAGCAGCATTGGCAAATGAGGGCCAATGCTGAAATCTGATGGACCTAAGGCATCCCATTGCAAACCACCCCCCTGAAAATGTTGCAGATGACAGATCCTACAGTTGCTCAGAAATGAATTGTAGAGTATGGAAAGGTAAAAGCCATACTGCCTGGCAGCTGGAGTACACATCTAGTGGAAGAAACACTGTAAATACAAACCCCTACAGCTTCAACATAAAATTCTAGTGTACCTAAAGGGCTCTGGAGTTTTATACTCTGTCATCTCTTTGGAAGAAAACTGGGTTTTTTTTCCTATCATAAATCTAGCTTAGAAAACCAGGAGTCTAATCTCAGCTCTGCCCAAAGATTATGGCTTAACTCCTGCCCAATACAAATTTCTGAGAATGTTTATCAGAAGTTTGCACACTGGAATGGCTGTGGCCACAAAAGATGCATCTTCAGGAAGTGACGGCAATGCTGCAACCAAGCAGTAAGAAGGAGACCAAGCTCAGTTCTCCATCTGCTTTATAACCATGTATTTAATAGGAGGGGAGGAAAGAGCGGGAGAGCTTAGTATATCAATGTTCAAAATGGACAATAATCCTATGGAACCTCCTGGTGAAGAGATGCAGATGCCTCCCTAATGCTTGTCATCATCTCCCCTCAGAAGGCTCACTGCTTTTGAAATCTAATTTTTTGAAAGAACCTCCACCTTTTCCAATGAACAGTCTCAGGAACTACTTTTGCACATTTCTGAGCATGCTAAGGATTCTGTAATACATCTCTACTAATAGAAATCCACAAGAGTAAAAACTCCTCAAGAACTACATCTGCTGCATAGAATCATCTGCCCAAATCCCATCCCCAAACAAGCTGCTGGTATCTTATTGTCAAAGATGTGAGGAATAGCAAGATGATCTGGCAAGAGGCTGGGGGAACGGGGCTTATTCATCCTGGTGAAGAGAAGGCTTCGAAGGAACCTAATGGCAACCTTCCAACATGCAAAGGAGGTCATCAAGAAAACAGAGCCATGATCTTCACAGAGATACACAGCAGAATGATGCAAGACAACAGGCACAAGCTGAAATAAGAGGTTCAGGTTGGATATAAAAAACACAAAACTGTTTTCACCGTGAGAACGCTTAAGCAGTGGAAGAGGTTGCCCACAGAGGTTGTGCACCTCCATCCTTGAAGGTTTTAAAGACCAGACTGGATAAAGTCCCGAGTAACCTGTTCTGACCTCACAGCTAATCCTGCCTTGAGCAGAAGGTTGGACTGGAGATTTCCCAAGGTCTCCTCCAACCAAAATTACCAAATAATCTGTGGTCAGGACCAAGGGAGCAACTAGACATCAAACCGAAAATAACACCAAGAAAGGCTAACAGGAGAGACCTACCTAACTCTTGGTTTGAAGAATTTAGCACAACAGATCGGAGCAGGGCTGGAAAGTGGGGAAAAAGCACTCTTAGTATGTATTATAAACATGCAAGTCATAGGGAAGAAAATATCTACAGAGGGGATGCTTCACAGCTTACTATTCTGGAAAAGTTGTTGGCTGTGCATCAGCCCCAAAGCGGAGCAGAGATTGAAACTCTCCCTTTCTTACTCTCTCCTTCTGTTAGACTTACTTCTCGATGGAAATTAGCAACTGGAGCAACACCTACAGCCCATGCAGTCCTGGCAGAAGCAGAGAGAAGGCAGAACATATTTATTAGCATGTACCCAGAAAGCTGATTACCATTTCCTAAATAATACAAGGCTAGTTCACTACAGAGCAATCTTCAGTGATGCACATAAAGTGAATCTTTCTGTCTTCCATTGTGAATAAACTTTAACATACCCACAGAGTCCTTGCTCTGCTGCGGAGCCTAAGACTCTATCCTTACCAAGCACTGGCTTTAAAAGGCTCCTTTTCCTTCTCCATTAATTATCATGTCACTTCCTATATAAATCTCTTGTATATCATCTCCTACAGACATAAAGGTCAAGCTTTGGTTGACCTTTGTTCTAATTGTATACAAGCTTTTCACTTCTTTGTTCCACGTGTTCTAGACAAGGCTCATAATACCCACCTTCTGCTAATTCCTGTTCTTCCCCAGCCTTGGAATACAATGTTTGCTTAGGGAGCACTCTGGTATCCCTCCAGTTTACACTACAGGACGGAATATAACAGCAGGGACCCAGCAGTACATCTAGAGCCAGCCGTAATCCCAACAGGAGAATAAGATTAAGCAAATCGCTGACAAACTCCTGGATCAATACAGCTGCAACAGACAGAGAAGTCTCAGCAAAAAAAAAAAAAAAAAAACCACTAAGAAAATAAATTACAATAGAAAGGTCTGTACCACAGCACACGAAAAACAGTAATATAATGTTATCTGGTCTAATTTGGTTCTGGCTGCTATGGAAAATTTGGAAGATCAGAACAAGGCTAGATAAACTAACATCTCTCATCCCCATCCTCAGCTCCATAGATTCTCACTTTCACAGGTTTAACATCTTCTACTTTTTGTGGTAGCTCCAAAGCTTCTAATTCACTTTGAAATACCCACATTTTATGGCAGTGACTAGTTGTTCAAAACAGCCTTTACAGGGTTGAGTAGAATTAGAGAAATAGGCACCCTTTCGTAAACTACTGGAGCTCCTTTCTTCTCCTCAACCCCCCCTTTAACTAGCAAAAGAATCTACTTTTAAGAAAGGCATTTATTTTCGTGAACAGACTACCATTGAAGGTACTAGATGCAATTTTTGCAACATAAAATCCAATCATCTTCATTTTAAAAAGCCCAAACCAACACTCCTAGCGTTTATTGGTCTGCACAGAGCTGAAATAGCGACAGAGCAATGAGACAATCAATACCTGAGCTTGATCAAGAGGATTTCTAAATTCAGCTGCCCAAGCATGTGTCACAGCAGTCACCCAAACAATACATTTCCCCTTTTCTCCCCCCCCCCTTAAGAACAGGACAAACATTTCTCTCTCTGTGATTCTTGCAGGCGCATTTGCGTGTTAGCCAGAGATTAAGTTCCTACTTGGAGGGGACAGCACAAGCTCAGGCTGCTGCACTGCAGAAGACAAACAAGGTAGATCCCAACAAGTTTTTAATTGTAAAAACTATGTTTGCATTCTTCACTGAAATCGTGGCTTTCAGAAGGCTTTTACTACTCTTTATGGAGAAGGACAAAGCAGAGTCTTCCATTAGAAGGGCACCTGTAACATCCTCCACCAAAGCAAAAGTTTTTCAAGTGGAAGCAGAGCAGCAAAAGTAAACGGAGGATTTTTCCTCCACGGCAAAGTTTGTAGGTAGAATTCTTTCCTTGGGGAGCCAAAGGGCCAAACACCAGTATCACCATATAAGAGAAAAGCCACACGAGATCCAATCCATTTCCCAGCCACAAATCCTCCGGGACACTGGGTGATCCCAAACCTCCACAAAGTAACCCTTTTGAAATGTTATTCATAGAAAAAAAAAAAAAAAAGAAAAAAAAGAAAAAAAGGTACTAAAACTTCAGATTAAAGAGTTTCAGCTCTGATGAACCCCACGTTTGATGGAGCCCATTGGCAAACTAACCCTGGGGTTCAGCCCCAAATTCACTCATAAGCATCACCACAACCAAGGAGGACGACAAGAGACGCTTCGGAGAAATGCAGGAATGCGGCGCTCAGAGAATCCGAGAGGGCTGGGGGTATCTCAGAACAATTACAGGGAGCTCTCAAGTCTCAAGTGTTTGGAAGTTCTGCTTTGTTTTTCATTATAATGGCACTAAAGAGAAAAACGATCAGATGTCGACTTCTGCGAGAAGCGATTACAGGAACTAAAACCCACCCTGGCAAACACATTAGTGACAGGTCTGGACTTATCTTTGTGCTCTGTATGAATGGAGGTCAGAATATAAACCATACCAGTCATCTACATCCCTATAAATAACATCAGTTTCTGAACATAACTGTCTGCACCCTGCTTCATTAGATGCTTTTAAATATTTGTCTTCTGTGTCCGATCCATAAACATTCTTATCAATAGCCAAGCAGTCCTGAGCCCTTCCCCTCCCTGGGGTAGCACTTTTCTCTTATTCTCACAGAATAAAGCTAAGATGCATCTTCTACCCATTTCTTAGCTTCTAAGCCTTTCAACTGTAAATTCTAAATAGCTTCATATCCAAAGAGAAATTAATTGTAAATCCATTAAAAATAACTACTATAAATTACTGGCTCTTACACCTTTCTTCCTTCTCACAAGTGGCAATGAGTAAGAATTTCACTCCCACGGGCCTACAGATCCGTCCAGGATGGTCCCTAACGTTCCTGAGGGGTTTATGCCAGAAGTGTGTTGACACTGTAGGTACGTGTACACAATCTGCAATCTGGTTTTTACTGGCAATGAAGATGTGTTACGGATTGGGGCTTCGACAGTTAAGCAGCGATGCACAGCTACCGGTTTTATTCATCTGATAGCTGCAATCCCAGTGTTGAGAATCAAAAGCTCAAAAAAAAATATAGAAAAGAAACCCTACACCAAAATATAGTTAAAAATACAATTATACTGACATACAGGCATGAAAATAACGTAATCCATGGACTCAGATAACAATGAAAAGTGGATTATATTGACTTTAATCACAGAAACACGCAACCCCAGCAACTTATAAAAGGATTAAGCAAAAATAGCTCATAATACAGAAGAGTAAAATTCTAATTGAACACTGAAATAGGTAGCTTATGCTTATTAGCATTGACGATGCAATTTAACACAACTGCATTTCCATACCAGAGATCCATTTGTCACTATTACCACTACCACCTGGAAGCTGTGCTACTTGCCTCCCCCCCTCAAAAAAATGCTTCACTCTATTTAGGGGAGGAGATATTTCCCAACTGAATATTTTTAAATGGTTTGTTTTCATCACCATTGTGTGGAAATACTATTATGAATTTTCATTCAAACTCTTGGCTCACTTTTTTTTTTTTTTTAAAGTATAAATTGTGTCTAACAAGAAACACACCAGGGATCTCTTCAATCCCCAAAGGCACTTTCTTAAAAGGAGAGAGAACAAAGGAGAAAACCTCCCAGCATGTGCTTTCCAAACCAGCTTCTTAGGACAGTATCAAGAATGACAATACTAGAACATAAGCTTTTCTTTTTCATTCTTTGATCCATGTATAATTGAATTGATTATTGCAAACTGTGTAATGATTTCCAAAAGACTTGAGTAGAAGGCAAAGATCACAACAATCTAATAACCAATTTAAAGAGATGTAAGAAATATTGAAGGAAAGATTTAATCACTCAAGTATACTCCTTCCAATTAGAAAGAGCTTTAAATAGCTTACCTTGAGATAAATTAGAGCCTGTATGCAATTATACAGGAATAGTAATTAAGATCAGGAAAAATTCACATATGCCTCAGCCTATAGAGCCAGGGAGGTAATCCACGGAAGAACAGACTTTTCAGTTACCTTGTTTCATCAACAGAAATGAAAACACACTGGTTCAACTTCTCCAAGCCTTAGAGAGTACCAGAGAATTCAGTAACCTTACGAGTCTGGGATCTGCAAAGCATGTTTGATCTTATCTGATTAATTTTTGGTTTCGAACAGGACAAACACTCTGAAATGGGGCAAGAGACTGAAATACTCTGGCTTGTGGTAAGAAAATACATTACAGGAAATGCTATTTCATGATTTAGAACTCTGTGAAAAATTATGGCAAGTAAGAAAATGACCGCTGCTTTTCTGGAGGAAGCAAGATGTTTAATTTTGCTTTGTGTGTTTGGCAATACCCCTCCTCACATCACATTCCCCAGTTTACACGTATGTACATTACCCACATGCACCCCCATGGTTCTTTTACACAGGACAGCAAAAAAGTTTTAGAAACTTGCCTAAGTTTTTCTGACAAACTTTATCTGGCAAGTCAAATGAGTTACTGCACAACCATCACATTTGATTTTAGTTTTTAAAGGTCACTCATTCTGAAATCAATGCCATTTGCTAATTGATCAGAGGAGAAACGTGGAAAGACTTTACCTAAGAAAATTAAAATAACGAAAGGAATTCACTGCTCATTCTTCAAATAGCAGTGTCTCAATCGCAAACCCTCCCTTAGTTACGGCTCCTTTCAGCTCTCAAAAAAAAAAAATAATTTGAAAGTACATTTTCTGGGGATGTACTCCTGCTTAAAAATACTCACTGCACCCAAGTAGGATAGAACGGCTTTCCATTACCCACATTTTTCCAAGGAGCACTCACCTCGTCTAGTACCGAATAACTAAGCTGCATTTCTTTGCAAAAAAACGGTATGTGACAGCTACAACTCTGAGCAGAAATTTTATGCCCACTTGTCTTTCCCTCTCCTTCCTGACAGAGGGGCCACACCCACACACCTCTTTTTCTTTGTACAGTCTAAAAAGAAAAAAAACAAGTATTGAAGCCTTCAAAATAACTATTTTTTTTTCCTTATGTAAACTACCAAGCCTCTGTAGCTATCAAAAAAAAAAAAAAAAAGAAAACCAAACTGACCAAGTTCTCACAGAACGCAGCGCTATCATCCTACAGTCCCAGCTTGCAAGTCCCACTACAGATCCTGAGCAACAAAGTGAAATTGAAAATAAATGAGTCAGCTTGGCATTTACCCTTCAGATCCCTCAGGCTGCAACAGTACTTAAAAAAAAAAAAAATAAAATCATAATTTCTCTCTCCTGGTTCTCAAGAAGCAGGTTTCAGAAAGAGATGGATAAAGAAGTCCAGGATGACAAGCAAACACACATTTCTGCGAAAGCTCCACCTGTAAAGCTGCAGAGAAAGGGAAAAGCTGGGCCTGGAGGTGACGCTGGCGCAGACCCAGGGAGCTCCAACACGTGTGTCCGTACCCAGAGCCCGCAGGCTCGGCCACGGACCCCAGGCTTCAGGTTTCAAAGCTCCTAAGATCAATAAATTGACGATTTTCGTAATAAAATCATGCCTTTCAGCACTACCCCTCACCACCATCTTAACATACATCAGGAAAAAAACACCACCCTTTATTCCCTAGCTCTTGCTTATTTTCACTCCTTTCCAGCCCGTCTTGTTTATAAAAGCATCACACAAACTCAAACCAGCCACTGTGCACCAAAAACTCTTTAAAAGTCAATTACCACAACACACCACTCCGCTTGCCACAGTAAGATTAACAAAAGTTAAACACTGGAATCACATCTTGACCCTTTATCTCATTATGTAGGAAGCACAATTCAGAAAAAAAAAAAAAAAAAAAAGAAAAAAAAAGGCTTAGGGCAACTAAGCCCAAGCAATAAACTCTGCAAGATACCTTCCCCCCCCCCAAAAAAAAAAAAAACACAAATCCTAAAGAACAGCAGAGGAGTTAAAGGAGGATCTATTTGTCCTGACCTGGCAGACACAGACCCCAAAAAGTTGGCACGTGCACAACTTTTTATACTTCTTTACATCCTGACAGCTCTTTAAGCATCTAAAAACGAAAGCACAAGAAACCTTTGATACACAGAAAACCGAGACCTGCCGAAACTCTAGAGAAAGACACAATATTTTCCTAGACATACTTTACATATTCCATAGTTTATGTTAAGCATTTAATATACCTCTGATTTGCGTCTTTCGCTGTATTAACTTTAAAGTAGGGAACGGGAGCCCTCCTGGCGAGTAACGACCCTGGGACAACTGAGTGCAATTCTCAAACTTTTAAACACGCTGTCGGGCGTGCGAGGCAGAGCTCTCCCCCCACACACACCTTGTCAAAGCGGTTGGAAAGATTTTTTAGGTCTTTTTGATTGCATTTTTTTAATTTTATTTTTCGGGGGGGTGGGCACAATGTGAATTCCCCAACGCTCACTATTCCACCACGGTTATTCCTCAAACTACCCGGCTCCGGTAGGCGGTGTGAACTCTCCTCCACCCTCCAGCGGGGTGTCCCCCCCCTTAAGTCCCCCGTCCCCCCCTCCCCGCAGCCCGGCGAAACACCCCCGGCTCGGCTTCACCCCCTCGGGGAGCCCCAACCCCGCTCCAGGCTGCCCCGCAACACCCGGGGTTCGGTGCGTTTCGCCGGATGACAGGGACAACCGCGACCTTAACATCGCCTAACTCCTCCACATCTCTCTGTGACGTCCTTTATTTACCGGGGAGCGGGGGGGAGAAGGCAAACGGGGCTCCCCCACCGCTGTCGTGTCGTCCCCCCCCCCTCCCCAACACACCCCCCCATCCGCCGGGCGGGGAGGGCGCTCGTTAGGAGCCGGCCGCCTGTCAACGGCGGGCAGAGCCGTTCCTCAGGGCTCCCTCCCCGCCCGCCGCCACCGCTCGGAGTCCCCTGAAAACTTTGCGGGGAGCCCGGGGAACCGTCGTGTCCCCCCCTCCCCGCCTCGGGGGCGGCCGAACCGCGCTGCCCAACGCCGGCAACTCCCGGGGGCTCCCCCGGCCGCCGCCGCCCTCAACCCCACGACGGCCCGGCCCGAGTCCAACCGCCCCCCTCCGAGGGGAGCCCGCCCCGCCGCCGACCCCCGCGGGCACGGGGGATGGGGGGGCTGCCTAGCGGAGAGCGGTGGGGAGAGGGGAGGACAGCTCCGCTCCCCGCCCCGTCCCTCAGCCCCCGCTGCCGGCGGGGCGCCGCCGCCGCAGCCAGCCCGGCGAGGCAGCGCCGCAGAAGCGCCGCGAGGGGCCGGCAGCGGCTCGGTTCGCCCCCGGCGCCGGGGGGAAGCACAGCCCCGGCGGCCCCGAGAGCGGCAGCGAGGGGCATCGCGAAGGGAATTGAAGCTGCGCTTTACCTTTAGTTCCGCACTGTCCGCCATCTTGCAACTCCGGGCGCAGGCGCAGTGAACCCCGCCGGGACACCGCCCCCCCGCCGCCCCCCCGCCGGCACGCAGCGCGCAGCGTTTGAATCGCGGCGCCATTTTGTCCCTCCTCTGCCATCCGCCGGGCGGGGGGTCTCCGGCGGGGAGCGGCCCGTAGGAGCCTTCCCCCGGGCTGTGGGGAGCCCCGGATCTTCGGTGGGGGGAAAGGGGGGGTCTCCGGTCCAGCTCTGGGGGTAGCGCGTCGCTGGAAAGTTTCCCCCTGACGGCGCGGCCCCCTCGGTGCCGCCTTCTCCGCTCCTCAGGCTGTGCGGGGAACGGGGCGCTGAGGGGAGAGCGGGCAGCGCTGAGAGAGCTCGCGCCCCGGCTCTTCTCAGCCGCGCCCGCCAGAGACCCCGGGGGTACCGGAGGCCCTCTCGAGTAGAATCGCCAGAGGGAAGAGGTGGCTACGCATTCCAAGTTGATTAAATTTTGTAACTCTGAAAATCTGCAGCTTGAAGTGTTTTAGGAGTGAAGAAGCGCGGGACTAGGCTGGGGTCCCCCGGCGGGCGCCCGGCTGTTCCCGGCGGGCCGGGCCGGGCTCCACCGCCGCCGGGGCCGAGGGTGGGTGCCCCGGGCCGCAGCCGGTGGCACGGCGGCTGCAGGACGAGCTGCCATCAGCCCGATCCCCCTTCGTACCAAGGACGGGTTGTACTTCCCTGAGGGGCTGGCTGCGGGGGAAGTTCGGGGAACAAACGTGAGGTTGCCCAGGTTTGCCTCCGGCTTCGGAAAAGCCATACAAGTGTTTGTAGGAGAGCCCACCGAATCAGACACGAGCTTTCAGAGCTAAACTTGCCTGGGTCGTGTCATTTTTTAGTAAAACATGGGTTCTTAGACAATGGAAAGGGGAGAAACCAAAAATGCTACCCAGCAAGATGACTGCATCAGTTGTGAGGTCGATCAGCTCTAATAGCAGCATTAAATCACACACCTTGGCTTGATTCAGCTTCCTCTTACCCACCTGTCACTCCATAATTACAGATTGCCATGACACTTTCTCCACTTGGCCTTTACCTTAGGGCAAGGGATGGAAAAATATTGTTGACCACGGCCAGTATTGTACACCCTTTTAAGTGAGAGATGCAAAATTTGCAATTTTTCCATAACCGCTATAAAATTCATCATCGTGTGTTCAGAAAGCACTTATCTGCATTGCAAGACAAAAAAAAAACAACAAACCAGCATTAATGTCTCCACTCTGCAGATTAAAGAAAGCGTGCTTGAGGCCACACAGGGAATCGGCGGTAAAGAGATTACCACTCATGATTATTACTGAATTATAATTTATGTCTCCCATATGACCTGAATAGTTACCCACAATTTAAAATTAGGTAGTTTCCATTGAGGGAAGATTGTGATAGTGCTATCAAATATCTTTCTAGTAAGTAGTTTTTTGATGCCGTCTTGCTTATGGGTAAGAATATATATGAGGTCCTGATTCTCTGAACCCACGTCTGTTTCCAAACACTTCATTTCAAAGCGTTTCACCCAAAAACATTCTCCAGCTTGGTCTCAAAACCAGATTGACAGAAAACCCAGGTGCATCTTCTGCTTCCTCTTTCTTCTCCAGGTCATGCTTAGGGCCCATTCCCGTCACGGGTATGAGAAGTGTCCACTGTTCTCACTGATTTCTTTTGCAGTTACTATTTTGCAGTTCTCCGAGTTCAGCGTCAGCACATCAAACAAAGCATTCGGGAAATGAGGAGCAATTAGGAAAGGATGATAAGTAATACTCCCGATACTCTGGCTTAATACTGCATGTAATGAAGACTTATCATAGTGCCTGAAATGCTGGTTTGGGGAGGGGGCAGGGTGCGAGGCAAGATATCTAAAAAAATAAAAGTCAGATGACTACCCAGTACGCCCACATGTACCATAATTAGCTGATCTATTTCAGTGGTCTGAACCAGCCCGGTTTAGAATACTTCATTTTGAACGACTGAATATGTTAAATAATCATGATTTAATATGATCTATGAGTTTGTGTCTAGTTTAACGAATTTGGCAAAAAGATCTATAATCGTATGAACTCAAAATTTTTTTTTTCAATTTTTTTTTTCCCCCTAAAAGAGGCTTGCTGAGCAGCAAACAGTTTTTCCTCTGCTTCTTCACTTCCTACAAAATTCAGTGGGATGTGGACATGTGCTTAAGTGCTTTGCTAAATCATGGCATAACACTATCAAACCTGACACATGGCCATAAACCACAGTGTCCTCTTTCAAAACTTGCTTTAAATAAAACAGGCGGAGAATGTCTTCAGATATGTTAAAATAAGAAAGCAAACTAAGAGGATACAGAATATTCAATTCAAAGTGGTTCGCCCTAAATAAGTATTTTTACAGACACAGCTAATGCAGGCCCTTTATTTTTCAGCTTGGACTTCTGATAGTCACTTCTTTTTTTAATGTGGTGCATACTTTAGTATGAAGAAGGAACTTAATGTGAAAAGCAATCTGTGCTTCTATTTTTAGCCAATTATTTACATGTAATGAAATTTTGTTCCTCTCTACTCCCGAGACTTAGACGATGGTTTCTTTGCCAAGAAAAGACTTTGTCAACGCACAGCAATTTCCAAAGGTGCTCCCAGTCTCTCCAGCTCTGCCGCAGCCCTGTCAGTGATGGCAACACTCAGATCTGTTACGAATCCATCTTCATTCCCAAAGGCCATGCCCATCAGGTACCGCAACCAAGGCGGGTAAGAACACCCCCAAAATAGTCTTCAGTTGTCAGTCACCTCTGTTTCTGAGCTGAAAAGACAATATTTTTTCTTTTAAACTTTTTTTTTTTTTTTGAGCAGGGAGGTCCTGGTGGAAAGAGAGAAAAATAAAGATCAGGGTTTTCCTCAGCCATTCAAGGTTTCGATATTTTCAGTTCCCAATTTTGAAGAGTTCATTTCCCCCTTTTTGCCGTATTGCTGCAAAATAAATGGCTTTCAGAATCTACCTTCCACCCCCATTTCTTTTATTTTCATGTGCTGTAACCTCCCCAAAAATGTATTGTGTCATATAACTCACTTGCTTAAAAGTATTTCAGACACAATAACATTTTTAAAACAGATATGCATTTCTTTTCTACTCACATGCTGTTTTCATTAGTCCAAGCCTCCAAGACTTTTTCCCTCTTGGTCTAATGGCCCAAACGTACTCTCTGCTCAAAAGGCATTTTTGATCCTGAATATAACTTCAAAATTTATTTAAAGATAGATTCTTAATGACTCTGTTTCTTGATAGAGAAATGTAACCAAGTCATTAAAAAGATCTTTTATTTCTGAGATTGTTGGAAGCATAAAAAACATTTAGGTGTGTCACTGAAATAGCCTTTTCTGGGGAAAAAAAAAAAAAAAAGGACATAGAGGTACATTTTGGTGAAAATTTTTGGATGTATGTGAAGAAAGTGGAGTAGCCAGTATATCAGATAAAATAAGTCTATTTAACTCTATAAGCACTATATGTGGCATTGCACAATATGCTATATAGTAAGCTCAGTGTAGTTGAGTGACTGAGACTTGGCCGGTACATGTCTTCCCTCCAAATTCACATCCAAGTGCAATATTATGTTAAATTATGTTATATCATATTATGTTCCCATCACCTCTCAAATTTGGCCCAAAACAAGGGCTGCTACGTGCTTAGAAAAGAAAGACTCATTGCATCTTCGCTGCCTGGGTTACTAAAACTTACAGAGGGGGAGTTAATCACCTACAGTCCTAAATTAGGGAAAGATACCGGCTTATTTTGTTGATGCCACCTCTTTCATATCCTTAGATCTCCTGGTATAACAATGTTATTGCAGTATGGAAAGCGTATGTAAATGAGTTACTATAATCTTTAATTACATATGCAGTGTTACAGTGTGACACATCCCAGCTTCATTTGCGTATTTCCTGTTTTTTCAGTTCTTAAATATCAGCTCGCCTGGTTGCTGTACACACACCAGTGCAGTCACACCACCAAGTGCTCAAACCCTACCTACCTGTGCCGCGGTATAAACTCTTTCCCCATCGCGATTTTTGCAAATCTTTCACAATCTTAATTGCCCTCCCTGATACTCAAACGCCCTGTATATTGTATTCCCTGCCTGGAATTACGCATTCCAAGTCCAGCTCTATGTACTTTACTGCTACACAAAGCCTCACAGCTGCGGGACAATAGTAATAGGCACAACAATTAGCCCATTCTTTAAAACTACTAGCCCATTCTTTATAACTATTTGCTTAGCCTTTTCCACTCCAGTATCAATGGATGAGATGTGCTGGCTCGCAGCACTCAGCTAATGTTCTTAGGGCCTGTCCTTCGGAATTAAGCTATTCTATATTTGGACTGTGTCAAATGAAGTTATCAGTGGTGGCAAAGGGAGGCTAGGTTTTAAGGTGAGGATGAAGAGAATGGGGTCTCCCCTGGGACTCAGCCTTGCCCCGGGAGTTTGATGCTGTAGGAGACTGCTTTCTGCATCGAAATAAGGCTTTTGTGTTAGGGACAGGCCAAGCTAAAAGGTAAAAGCATCCTACTGGCCTTGCAGTGTTTAGTTTAACTTACCTAAAATTAACTTCTGTAACTTTTATTACAGGAAAACTGCCACCCTCGAATGAATCTAGTTTTGTAAGTAACTTTGTTCACTTTTCTCTAGGCTTTTATTTGAATTGGTATCTTCTTTTAAAAAAAAAAAAAATTAACCCAGAATATTTTTTTCTCTAAGAAATTGTCGTTCCTGAGATATCCATCTACACTTGTAAAAGCATTTCCTTTGGCTGAGTTGAATCCAGATTTTTGTCAACAAAATTCCACTTTCCTGAATCATGATTGGGATTTTTTATGATTAGCACCCATCTGCACAATGTGTGGATGAAGAACAAGAAGGAATAGTAAAAAGCAACTGCAAGAGGCCATTGCTGATCCATGGGGAGCTGTGAAGTACACGATGCCACAGTACCTAGAGGGTCAGATGGTTCAGAGGCTTGAAATTAGCCAAGAACTATTCAAATGCAAGGACAGAAAACTACAGAAAGCTATAGAAAGCTACAACTATCACTAAAATACCTTCTGAGAAGTGGGGCAGACTGTACAGATTTACAGCATCAACAGAAACAGGTTTTAACTACAAGAAACTTTTTGGTTCTGATTAAAAGTGATTTTATGTAAGACTGAAAGATCCCAATGCTTAAGAAGTTACTTTCTATAGATAGTAAATAATTCCTAATAAGCAAAGTTCTATGGGAAATAAATAAATAAATACATCAGGGTGCTATATTTTCCCAACCTTTGATTGAGAATAAGTCCTTGTTATGATGTTACATGTTACTCCCCCTCTTCCTTCCGTCAGACAGTACATGTAAAATACTGACATTTTCATACAATCCCAATTTATAATAATATTGCACGGGACATCAGTCGCATACAGTAATTAAGAAAAATACAGAGACCTGTTACAATATGAGTCTCTTTACTCCCCCCTGTCCTACAACTTCCATTACAGACCACACATGGAAGTAACATAGCCAGGATAGGAGTGGATTATACTTGTCTTCTCCAGTTCTTTAGCTCTCATCTTGCCTAACATGGTTCAGAGTAGGGGTGGATAAAATCCTAAATAAAATGCCAGCTGTGCCTGCTGGCACGGAGACTGTATCTGGTATAAAGTACTCACATCTGTATTTTTTACCTAATCACTATTTCTAAAGAATCGCTTTAGTCATGGGAACAGTGCAAATAAACCTGAGTTCCAGTGGTGAGTAGAGTTCATTTCAGATGGCTCATATGAAAACAACAGAGCTAATTATACTGTAGTAATTACCTGAAAATTATATGTGTGTTGTTTTTCCACCAGTCAATACAGCTATTTTTGAACTTTGCATTGTTCTCATGGATTGCTGGAGTCATGCTGTCTCGAAATGGTCTTCTCCTCTCACCATTAACTTGCCCTCTGGTTTGGGGAGAGTGTTTTAGAAGAAGTTTCAGCTGTCGCGTGCGCTATTTTTTTAGCTCAGACCTTTCGTGCTCACTTACACTCTCCACCACTGTCTGCATCTGCGAAAACGGTTGCATTTTAGTAGTCTTTGAATATAGATTATTAAATTCTGACTCTACAATAGGGCTCTAAAACAGCATCCAATTAAGATTAACTCTTGCACATGAAAAGATATTGAAAATTCACCCTAGCCCACTCAGTACAATAGCTGTGATACTTCTGATTTTGAAGAGTTTTATTTCCTCGCCTGTCCTGGGTGTGGCATGTTATCATTATCTCTTTTGGTTTGTTGTGGGGTTGGGTTTTTTTGTTTTGTTTTGTTTTTTTCTGGTTTAAGAGCTACCAATAGAAGCACCTGAGGAAGGCAGGGAAACGCCGCACAGGTGAGTGTCACAGCCCACTCCCAAGAAGGGAATGCTGTCGAGCAGCAAGGACAGAATGGGAGTCAGGAATTCTTGGATCGCTGCCCTATCACCCGATTCTGACCAAGTCATGGGGTAAAATGCACTCGGAATGACTCCTTTGTGAAACAGGGATGATAATAATAGGTATCTCCCTAGACTGTTGAGAGGAAATTAATTAACATTTGGAAAGTACTTTGCGATTCTTGGATGAAAGATGATGGAGCTGGAATGCTGGCAACATTAAAATAAGTTGGAATAATCTTAATATTTATTGCATACGGTGCTTTCATCTTCAAAGCTCTTTACTAACATCAATGAATTAACAAAAAAAAAAATTAATAAAGATCATATTTAACCATAAAATTATTCTCCCAAAGCATATATAAATAGATCTGCCTCCAGTTAAAAAATAATATTAAAAGAAAGTGTAAGCACCAACTCCAGTGTCATGCACTAAGTCCCTAGTGGTGCTGCCCATAGCAAACCCACTTTGAACTATGAATTATTAGTCTTATTCTTTTAATGAGGGTAATTGGACCCTAAGCCTAACCCCGCAGCCCTGAAGTCACTGGGAGAGTGTCACCAACTACCAGGGGTGACAGATCAGGACTGCAGAGGAAGAGCAGTGGTTGGAAAACACCTCGGCTGGGCCAGGCTGCAGGGAGCAGGAGCGTTTTGCTCCGCAGGAGGAAATTTAATTTATATTTAAGTACAGTTTGTTGTGTCTTTGGAATAGGCTACAGGGAGCTGAGAAACGCACTGTACCACCGGGAGAGATAACCAGCAGCCCCAGATATTTCGCGGTCAACCTACAGGATTCAGGGCATCCCAGACTAAACTATCCAAATGCCGTTCGCAAGGAATTGCATACGTTTTTGGTTTTTTTTAAAAAAAAATATTTTTTCAAGGATATTCTTACTGGCACAGACATGGCTATCAACATCATCACTGGGAAGCACAGCCCAGCAATTTACTGAAAACCAGTAAATGAGACAGTCCTTCCAAGTGCATTATCTGCATTGATTGCAAACCAGTGCTCAAGGAACAGCAAGGGACCTTTCCCTTTGTGTTTCATTTTCCAGTCACCTTCCCCGTTGCAGCCTCCTCAGCTGTAAAGATAAATAAAACCAGAGCAAAAGCCTTCTGTTGTTATTTCTCCCCCACCCCCTGTTTAGTTTAAATTAAACGCTTTTCCATAGGTCTCCTCCCCTACAGCAAAAGCAGAGTCACTGGCTCTCTCTGCGATGATGGACTCGGATACGTTCCAGAACATAATGGGCTCTAATAGATTTTTTTTTTTTTTTAAATCTATGGTGCACTTCATAGACTCTGGAGGTCATTTTAGGCGGCCCATCAATGTTTCATATAAATATTCCTGTTCAGCATGTTCTCTGCACACCGATCAGAAATATCCACCCGCCAGATGTGCGCGCCACAAACCCAAAGCCCTTCTCTATTTTCTCCAGACTTACTGTGAAAATTAAAAAAAAAAAAAAAAAAAATCCAGCCACATTATCTGGGAAGTGTTTTGTAGCCCAGTCTTGTCAGGACTGTTGCTGTTTCTTCAGAATTGGCTGAAGGCTTTACAAAGTTATTCGCAGATTAAACTGTCCCAGTTAATCTGCTACACGACGACATTCAGGCAGGGCTTCAAATATGTTGGGTTTTGGATAGGAATCAAATGTTACCTTTGGGAAATATGCTTATTATTAGCATTAGACATAGCTCTTGGTTTACTTCCAGTAACTTTGTTGAATTATAGGGTTTTTTTTTGTTACCGGGTTTTTCTTTGTGTCCTGTATTTATGTGTTGTGGCTGGACAGACACTATTTTATACCATTTACTGCTTCCAGTGCCCCCAGTGCTATCAGAGATATTTGCAAGCATTGGTTATTCTGCGTAATGCCTAACACGTGGCCAGGGTCCAGTTAAGAGCGTGTCACCTCTGGGCTGTGGCCTCACGAGGGTGGCACATGCAGGCACAGGTAGCGTTTTGCAGGCTAGAAAAAGCCCACACCACGCGAGCAGGAGAGACCGCTCGTATTAACAAACCCGCCGGAGCTGCAGAAAGCATTTTAATGACAGGCGAGACTGACGGCCAGACAAACAGCCAAGGTCTTTTTCTCACCATGTGATCTTTTTATAATCCTCCATTTCTCTCCTAGATCAACAGGTTCCTCTTTATTTGTCATTGTCAGCTCTTAGCACAAAGAGCCTTTTGTCTGTAGCTCTGACCCAAACACACAAGACTTTTTTTTTTTTTCACTTTTTTTTTTTTTGGGGGGGTGGGGGGGGCATTCTTGGCCATACGCTCTCAAACAGACTAATGGGTTTCCAAGCTCTAAAGCAGAACCTTGACCTCCAGAGAGGGGAGATGGTTGTGTGACAGCACCTCTCTGTTTTGACATCATAATTTATCCCCCTGCCCCTCCGCTGGCGGCAGGAGCTCACGAGTAGACGGCGCGACCCGGCAAAAAAATACTTGAACCTGATCCGCTCTGCAGCTCCTGCTATGGATACCGGCATGGGAATCACCACCACCACGGCTCCTGACACCCAGGCTCAGCCCAGGGAAGCCCCACAACAACCAAGAGCTGCCTCTTTACCTCCTCCCCTACTTCATTATCGCCGCTGTGATGAAGCCATCACACCTCCTCTGTGAGGCAGGAGAAACCACACCGGCTGTAAAGCCCTAGAGGATTCCTGCCATGGCTGCCCTGGGCTCTGCCGTGTCGAGCCCCCGTTATGAACGGCAACGAAGATGATTCAAGGATTGGAGAAGAAAGGCTGAGAGAGCTGGGACTCTTTAGCCTGGAGAAGAGAAGGCTGAGGGGAGACCTTATCAACACTTATAAGTATCTCAAGGGTGGGTTGAAGGAGGAGGGAGCCAGACTCTTTTCAGTGGTTCCCAGTGAGAGGACGAGGGGCAACGGGCACAAGTTGGAACATGGGAGGTTCCACTCAAATGTGAGGAAAAACTTCTTCAGGGTGAGGGTGGCAGAGCCCTGGCAGAGGCTGCCCAGGGAGGGTGTGGAGTCCCCTTCTCTGGAGATTTTCAAGCCCCACCTGGATGCTCCTGAGTAACATGCTCTGGGCAATGCTGCTTCAGCAGGGGAGCTGGACTAGATGATCTCTACGGTCCCTTCCAACTCTAAAAATTCAGTGAAAATTCAGTGACATTCCCCCTCTGGCCCGACACAGCGAGCCCCAGCTGACCAAGCTGCCCTAAATATTTGATGCCGGAACAAACTCAAATTTCATTCCGATTGTTCGGAACCCACTGGCACGTATCTTCATTTACAGCCGCTCCAGAAAAGCTTCGCTTCATTTTAATTTAACATCTTTTTACCAAACGAGAAGTGACACCTTTTTCTTCTGTGTCATATTTATTCTGGGAAGAAGTTAATTTTTTTTTTAATTTTATTTTTTTTTTTAATTTTACATCCTTAGAAGCAGGGTATTCTTTTTGAAAGGAGGATTAGGTCTCCTGGAAAGAACGATCTGTTACTTACCTTCGGGGAACAGCAGTTCCCACAACAGCCCCTCCTTTACCCCACGCTGTCACCACACCCTGCAGCAGCTCAGCCCCTCCGTGTCCCCCCCGACACCCACCTGTGACCAAAGGGGAACACACCGTCCCACCAGGACGTGAAAGGAGAGAGGAACCAGGTTGTGCCGCTCCAGGAGGCCTTCTACAGCTATTTACAGTAAAAACAGCTTTTCTTCCCTTAAACCTCCCCTCCTCCCCGTTACCTCCCCCCCCCCCCCTTGGATTTCACAACTGGCAACTGCGAAGCCATTATTCCCTGCTCCAGGAGAGTCTTATTTAAACAACAGCAGCTCGTTCAGCCTGAACGGCCGCTCTGGAAACCTCAGCCAAGTAGCTCAGGAGTGAAAAGGCAGACCGGTAGAGCACAGGGACCAGTTCTGGGCCCCCCAGTTCCAGAAGGACAGGGGACTGCTGGAGAGAGTCCAGCAGAGGCTGCGAAGATGATGAGGGGCTGGAGCATCTCTTTGCTGAAGGAAAGGCTGAGGGACCTGGGGCTGTTCAGCTGGAGAAGGCTGAGAGGGGACCTCATGGATGCTGAGCAATAGCTAAAGGGTTGGGGGGCAAGAGGATGGGGTCAGGCTCTTCTCAGTGGTGTCTGGGGACAATGGGCACAAACTGGAACACAGGAAATTCCACCTAAACACGAGGAAGAACTTCTTCACTTTGAGGGCGGCAGAGCCCTGGAAGAGGCTGCCCAGAGAGGTGGTGGAGTCTCCTTCTCTGGAGACATTCAAACCCCACCTGGACACGTTCCTGTGGGACCTGCTCTGGCCAGACCTGCTCTGGATGGTCTCCAGAGGTCCCTTCCAACTCCATATGATTCTATAATTCTGGGACCAGCCTCCATCAACCTGCCCTCACCCGTTTTGGAGAGCACTCCAGCACTACCCCAGTGAGGTGACACCAGCCCGAATGGGCACAAGATGAAGGAGGACTCCATATTAGCGCATCACTGTGTACGATCCCTCTGTTTCAACCATCTATCATCTGGCTCTAAACACCAGAGGGTGTCCTGCTAATGAAATATCAAACAATAAAAGCAGATCCACAACCCAGCAGCTTCCCCTCCCTCCACACAGCATCCAGCCCCACTCCCCTCCAAGGGAAAACAGCAACAGCTGTGGGAAACTGGACACAAGCCCCTCAGCCCCAAGGACAAACCTCTTCTGGGCTGTATCTGATGCCTTATCAGAGGAAAACACTGCCCAAAGCATAGAATCATAGAATGGTTTGGGTTGGAAGGGAACTTAAAGATCATCCAGTTCCAACCCCC
>JAOTQQ010000071.1:40202337-40212617 GCA_026546715.1 Gallinago undulata | reverse complement strand
CTGCTTCAGCAGGGGAGCTGGACTAGATGATCTCTACGGTCCCTTCCAACTCTAATAATTCAGTGAAATTCAGTGAATGCGTCGCTGCCTCCGCGGATGTCGCTCCAAAAGCACATTGCCAAGGGATAAGCCAACAGACAGCAAGAAAAGTTATCACCTGCCCCGTTTTCCTCAATTTGCTGGAGCCCACCACCACGTCGCGCCCAGCCTGCCTGATTAGGGAGGGTGCAAAAAGCACCCATGAACCTTGCTGGTGATATTCTGCAGTTGAACACAGCATGAAAAGAGTTCATACCCTTTAACTGGCACTGGTTCTGGACTGCCACAGAAAACCTTTTGTTTTCCAGTGGAAATGGCACCAGAGCTAAATTCCAACCTGTCTCTCTGGGTGTGCCTTTCCCATATCACATAATGGGGTTTTATTCGAGGTGAACCTGTCCTGGAGCTTCGAGGGTGGCTTCCCAAGAAGAGACACGGTGGGCTGCTGAAGAGAAGAGGAACCTGCCTTTCTAATTTATTTATTTATTTCCTCATTTTACTTCTTTCACCAAAGATTTCTATTTGATGAATCTGTCCTCCAGAGAGCGGGGGCGGGGGGGTGTGAACAGGGGGTTTCTTTTTGGGAGCCACTTTCCCCATGTATTTAGCAGAGTTTGTGGGATTTCGAAAGCTGGAGCCTCCGCCTTCGCTTCAGATGAGGGAGGAGAAGGAAAAGAGCTTCTTATCTCCCCAGTCATCCCTTATCTGTGGCTGCCAGCTGGGGCAGAGGGACAACTCTGCAGGGAGGCAAGCACAAAGCCTTCACGCATGGAAAGGAAGGGGGAAACCTATAGAAAAAAAGCACCTATTTTGTTATAAACTGGAGTTGGGGGGGGAAGAGAGCAGAAATACATGGCCTAGAGCTGCTGCCACCTGCACAGAGCCATCACCAACAAGTCCTGCAAGAGCAAAAGCCCACCAGTCTGGTTTTAAGTGATATATCAGCACCCAAACACACCCACGGACCCACTGACACCGGCAGCGTCGCTCACCGGAGTCCAGCCTGGGATCAATCCCAAGAGGAACATTGCACCAAGCTCTCTCTGATGTGTGGAACCAACAAAGACCAGCAGGGCAGGACGGCGCATTGTTAGGCATTGCTAATCATCCTTAATGAACAGCATTGGGTTCCCCACACACACACCCCAAAAAACTCAAGCTTCGACATCACAATGTGCATGACTTTGGGGCAGCGTGAGCCAAGGTTACCCAGATAGAGCCACCATCTCCAAGTTTAAAAAAAAAAAAAAAAAAAAAAAAGTCTTCCGTGACTTGTAATATATTTTTCAAAACATTCGTCTAGAAACATGATGACAGAATTTCTTTCAGAACCTCTGTTACATGAAAATGAACACTGAAGCTTTTAATTTACCTAAGATTTCCCTCTGAAGGGAAAGATGTACAATTTGTTCAGGACTAGTTGACAGATGGGGAAATTAAGTCTTCCGTTGTTGTTCCATTTGCTGGATGTGAAAATACTTAATGCTTACTGAGGGCTTGGAGGATGGGAAGAGGTACAGAAATAGCAGCTCTCCAGACAAAAATGAGAGAGAATTGTCAGGGTCTGCTCCCGGAAGATGCTCGTGCTTTTGGCTAGTCCAGAAATCACCTCTTTTCCTTAGCGATCCTCAGCAATTTTCCCGTGGTAACGCAAAGGAATAAATGGAGGAATTTAGTACTAGACCTAAAAAGCAGAGTTGCACAAGATCCTTTCAGTTTCACATCTCCACCCAGCAAACTCTTTCAAAACACTAAGTTCTCTCTTTCAGCTGAAATTTCCCTTTTTTTTTTTTAAAAAAAAAAAAAAAAAAAAAAGAGGAAGCCTTTAACTGAAAGGTCTTTTTTTCCTCTACTACTAATAATAGGCTATTAATACTATTTTTCCCTTTTTCACTGAAGATGCCCTGCAGTTTTCTTCCATCTCCCAAACTCTTTAAGATGATACCAAGACCTAATTGGCACCTCTTAGCCAAACCGCTCAGAAACGACCGGGCAGTCGGTCCCGCGCTCACGTCCGGGCTCTCTCGAACGATGAATAATTAATTAATAGGACATTATGGAGCAGACGTGAGGCCAAACTCAAGTTCTGGGAAGCGCCGTTATAACGGAGCTGCCGTAATGGGGATGGTCCCGGGTGCCAACCAGGGCTTGAGCCGATGTAGAAACCAACTGTGTAATAGCCAGAAAGGGGATGAAAAAGAAAAAGAAAGGGGATTAAAAAGAAAAAGAAAACAAACAACACCCAGCAATATCCGATTTCTTCTTCCACGCGCAGCAGCAGCACGGTTTAAAGATCTCCTCCCCATTTAAAGCTCTGGGTCTGGTTTTAGGGGCTCCGAGCCACAGATTGCCCGTGTCCAGGACGCCGTGGACCACGGGGAGCAGCAGGAAATTGTCGGTGTTGAATTGGAGCCCGTTCCTCTTTATCAGCCCGATGGAGTTCCAGAACGTTCACTCCTGGACAGATTCTGCTCCGATTACAGCCCGTGAGCAGAGAAGCCTCTTATCAGCGCCGCGGCTTCATAAAAAACACGGGAAAAGCCACATTCCTGGGGCCTGAGACCTCTCACTGCAAAGCCATCTCTCCCGTGGAAGCCCCCGGGGAGGGTGAAAAGCTGGGGGGGGGTACGGCCAGGCTATTCCCTTACAGAAGCCCCCGTGTGTTTGCAGCTCATCTCAGGCATCCCTTTGGGTTTTGCTGGTCCTGGAAAGACAAGCCCGTGCTCCGTTGTTAATCGGGATGCTGGGTTTCCATCATTCCCATAGGACACATCTCAGGGCCACGTCTTTCCTGCCTGGCTCACAAGGAAAATCTCACTGATGGTCACAGGAGACACACAAGAAGGGTTTGACCCTCCATCCCTTCCCACACCTTTGCTGCTCAGCCCTGGCGTTGATTTATTTAGGAGAAACCCTGTTTGCACTTTTAGCCTTTTTACTGTTCTTTCAAATATTTCAATGCCTGTGGACATTTTGGGGAGAGGCGGGAGGGGGGAGAAAAAAAAAAAGTAATCCCAATTTAAATCAAGCCCATTGTTTTCACTAAACCGAACTACAGAAAGATTTCAGAACGTGGTTGTGATTTGCCACATCTGTTATTTTTATGCATTGTTTTTGTGCCAAGAGTTTCATAAAAGGTGTTATATAACCGCATCGTATCACATAATTCAACATGTTTCCACAATTAGGAGCCCACGTGAGCGTTCAAGCGATGGTCTTGCCCAGGGTTTTTTACGGTTCTGTACCTCTTTTAGCCCAAGCCAGGCTGAGATGCAAAGATGACCCGTGGCTGTGGTTCCCTCCTTTCTCCTTGCAGACCCTCTGTCCTTTCCTGATGGCCGGGTTCCTCCCCGTTGCCTGGGTCACCCCTGCCTTGGTATCTCAGAAAAGGCAAACGCGTATCGTGTGATGGAACACGCAGAGATTGGTTGGACTAGATGACCTTAAGAGGTCCCTTCCATCCTAGGTGATTCTGTGATTCTCTGAGATTTGTCCTGCATCAATCTTCAAGACACTAATAGGTTCATCCTTTCCCAAATATTGCAACATGAGCATTTATCAAATGAAAAGTAAAATATGTTTGCACTGAAAGCTCCTGATGGACAGTTGGATCTAGGACGGGGGAAAACACCGGGAGAAAGCAATTTAAGTGACCGAGTATAAAACTGCTTTTGCTGTTCACTTGATGAGCGGGTCTCTCTTTAGCCTGGAGAAGAGAAGGCTGAGGGGAGACCTTATCAACACTTATAAGTATCTCAAGGGTGGGTTGAAGGAGGAGGGAGCCAGACTCTTTTCAGTGGTTCCCAGTGAGAGGACGAGGGGCAATGGGCACAAGTTGGAACATGGGAGGTTCCACTCAAATCTGAGAAAAAACTTCTTTTGGGTGAGGGTGGCAGAGCCCTGGCAGAGGCTGCCCAGGGAGGGTGTGGAGTCCCCTTCTCTGGAGATCTTCAAGCCCCACCTGGATGCTCCTGAGTAACATGCTCTGGGCAATCCTGCTTCAGCAGGGGAGCTGGACTAGATGATCTCTACGGTCCCTTCCAACTCTAATCATTCAGTGAAATCAGTGATCACTCAGCCCTGATCTCCAGACAACTCACACAAACCCCACCAGTCCTCGTAACCCCTCCTGGAGATAGCCCCACATTTCTGCAGTGTCCCTCCTGTAAATACACTGTATTATTGGAGGGGGGGTGGTGGGGGTGGAAAGCGGGACCACACAGGGACAGTCATCACCGATCATACCCCAGTGATGTCCTAACACCTCCCGCTGTCGGCAAGAAGAGATCCACGGGAACCACAGCACCTTCTGCACAGACCACTTGGGGACTGATTTGGGAGGATCTCAGAGGGGTTTGCAGACATGGGGTGCCACCCAGGCAGGCAGGGTTCACCCACTGCCACTCTAGGTGCCCACTCAAGCAAGGTGGCTTCAGCTTCCTTGCCCCTTTTCCCCACTACCTTCCCCAGTTAAAAGAAAATAATAATAATTAATGGTTAGCCATGAAATCAATCCAGAAATCAGAGAATCATTTAGGTTGGAAAAAGGTCATCAAGTGCCTACAAGTCTGTGAAGGGAGGTACCATTTCTGGAAGAATCCCCCAAAGGAGACTCTTCCACCTGTGAGCAGAAGTCTGGGTCTGATGGAGCTTTGTCATGGAAGGGACGGGCTTATTAGGACATTCTCCACAGTTTTGCCATAGGTGAACCACTCAGAACTTTGGAAATTTCCAGCCTGGCACTGCTTTAAATGAAAAGCTCCATCTTGTTCTCCTGGGTCAGATATTCTGCATGCAGTTTCTAATTTGGACCACGGCTCTGGAAAACTTGATTAGAGCTGTGAAAACAGAATTTTTATTGGGGAGAACTGAGCTCCTGCCAAGGTTTATTTTTCAAGGGAGTAGGACCTAATCCTAGAAGTAGTTCCAGGGCCGTGCTATTCTGGATGCCCTTGCGCTGGTTTATGGCAATTATGCAGCCAAACCTGGGCTGACTGGTAATGTTTGCTTTGGACAAGTTGCTGCAGATGGCAAGAAACTGCAAATGGACTTCTCAGCCTGGTGCAAGCATCACTGAAAATGCATTTTTTCTAAGTTGCCTTTTTTTATTTCTTTCTTTCTCCGTTTTTTTTTTTTTTTCCTCCCCTCTTTGTTTTTACACAATTCATATGTTCACAAATCCACCCTACCTGAAAACAACTAAACAACAACCTAAACCCCAGCGTTTAAAGGCACGTGGAGAATGGAGAGTGATGTACCTGCGTTCAGACAGAAGCTGTTAGCTGAAATCGGCGGACAAACCCCCCCGGCCAGCTTTCAGAGCTGGAATTTCTGCAAAATCCAATCCGGAACCCCTTCTTTTGGGTGGATGCTTTTCAGGGGAACAGCAGATGAGTTTCCCTGAGAGAACCCACAAAGCTCATGGTGTGGAGTGACCCTCTGGAGAGGGCTTTACATCGACACAGTGAGCAGTAACCAGGCTGAGCCGAGCCATAAATCCAGGAATGCATGGGAAAAGAGCAAATTAAAACGTGCTATACTTGGCAGGTTCCTTTGCAGGCGCGGTACTTGTGAGAGGTGACATTAACGGCCCCGGCAGCTGAAGGCTGCTCTTTCTTCCAGAGCTGGGGGAGCACCGGCAGGAGCAGCAAAGGTTTCCCCAAAAAAGTGCTTCCGTCCACTCCCAGAAGGGCTTTGCCTTGGGTGTGAGAGCTTCTGCAGCGTTGCCCACCCGTGTCATGGAATCATATGGGGTTGGAAGGGACCTCTGGAGATCATCTAGTCCAACCTCCCCACCAGAGCGGGTCTACCTAGAGCAGGTCGCACAGGAACGTGTCCAGGGGGGTTTGAATGTCTCCAGAGAAGGAGACTCCACCACCTCTCTGGGCAGCCTCTGCCAGGGCTCTACCACTCTCACAGGAAAGAAGTACCTCCTCATCTTGAGGTGGAACTTCTTATGGTCAAGTTTGTTCCCGTTTCCTCTTGTCCTGTCCCTGAGGACCACTGAGAAAAGACCAGCACCATCCTCCTGACACCCTCCCTTGAAGTATTTATAGACGTTGATCAGATCCCCCCTCAGCCTTCTCTTCTCCAGACTAAAAAGACGCAAGTCCCTCAGCCTTTCCTCGTAAAAGAGATGCTCCAGGCCCTTCATCATCTTTGTAGCCCTTTGCTGTCCCCTCTCCAGCAGTTCTCTGTCCCTCTGGAACTGGGGAGCCCAGAACTGGTCCCAGTGCTCCAGATGGGACCTCCCCAGGGCAGAGCAGAGGGGCAGGATGACCTCCCTCCACCTGCTGGCCACATGTCCTCCTCCTGCAATTCAGGATGGGCTTGGGATGAGGAACCCACCACCAAGACATGCTGAGGATGGGGACAAACCAGCCACGGGGACCTCAAAACCTCCCTGTAGGGCACCTTGACTGGCAACAAGCAGAGTGGGACCAGCACCCCCGCAGCTCTGCCCAGTGCATCCTGCCCCCTGCTCCCTTCCTGGGCTACCAATTAGCAGTAATTTAATTGCAACACGAGAGAAGTGGCTCCGGGCAGTCAGACTGCTGGGGGGGAGCCTCTTGAGGGACACATCATCCCATCCCTCCAACACACAACAGGCTGGAAAACATCCCTTCTCCAGCACAGGCACTGCCCCTCTCCCCAGTTAATCCACCTGCAGCTTAATTCCTCCACGGGGAAGAAAAAAAAAAAAGTGAGAATTAATTTGTTAGTGTCAAATTATACGCAGGGACGTGTGTGTTTGGCTCAGAAGGACTTCGATGGGAGCCCGGCCTTCACGCAGGGAGACCTGGACCTCTTCTCTCTTGAAGATTTGAAGCTGGGCTGGTGTCAGGGGGTGGGAAACGCTCGGGAGAGGGAAGCTCGTCCCGCTCGCTGGCGGAGGGAAGAGAAGACAACTGTGTGGGAAGTCAGCTCCCACAACTTCATCAAGAGTCAGTTAGGAGATCAGAGGAAAGAATTTTCAGCTTTTAAAAAAAAAAAAATAAGAAAAAAAAAAAAAGGCTTGGGGGGACGGGAAATATGTTTTAAGTTTCCAAGAAAACCACAGAGTTCACTTTGTTAAAAAATACTATGTTATGAAATAAATAATAAAATAAATAAAAAATAAATTTAAAAAATAAAATAAAATAAAATAAAATAAAATAAAATAAAATAAAATAAAATAAAATAAAATAAAATAAAATAAAATAAAATATTATGTTATGAAAATAAAGAGGAGATTCTGTAAGGAAGGCAGAGCTACCCTGCTGTACGCCCTTCTCTCGTCCCCGCAGCGCGGAAAGTCTTGTTTGCCCCCCAAACCTCCGTCGATTTTAATTAAACCCCTACCTCCTTGGCGTGTGGACGCTCCAGTCTGTTCCCATTGAGCTCCTGGCTGTCCTGCTCATGCCTGTCCCTAACAAGCACGAACCCAAAGGACACCAGCCGTACCCTTCGTGGCACAAATTAAACCAAAATGCTTCAGATGAAGACAGGAGGAACCTCCAACCAGACAAGGACTAACACACACCTTGTCCCCAGCCCCCCAAAGCCAGCCAGATCCTGGAATAGCTGGGATTTTTCCCTGAGAAAGAGCCTTTTGCCGAGGTGAGGCCAAGGCAGCCAACAGCTCGTTTTGGCCACAACTGCACGTTTCGGGTCCACTTCAGCCCCCTGGACAAACAGACACCCGTGGTGCCCACACGGGCAGCACCCAAGGGACCGGGCAGCACCACCCTCAGCATCTCCAGAAGGTGACAGCAATGCTGATGACTGGGAAAAAGCAAACACGACACCAGCAGAACCGTTGGTCTCACCAGCATCACCCTGGGATGGGGCAAATCCTGCTGGAAAACATTTCCAGGAGGTCTGGGTGACAGTGACTGGGGACAGCCAGCACAGGTTCCCCGGGCACAGATCCCTCCTGGATGTCCTCCGTGGTCAAAGGGCTGGCTCTGTGGATGAGGGGAAAGCAAGGGGGTTTATTCACCTCGATGTTAGCAAGTTCTTTGGCATGGCTTCCTGCAGGACCAGCTCACTGCAAGCTGGTGAGATACCAACTGGATAACTGGACTAGGAGGAAAATTGGCCAGATTGGAGGCTCAAATGGTGTTTTCGGGGGGTGCAAAGTCCAACTTGCAGCCAGCGAGCAGTGCCATCCCTCGGGGTCAATATTGTCCTTATTAGCCACCTGGGTGGTGGGACAGAGCGTTGGCAGATGGCACGGAACTGGGAGGAGCAGTCGGTGCTGGGGAGGACAGGGCTGCTGTTCGGGGAGACTGGGGCAAGCCGGAGAAAGGACATGGACCTCATGAAGGCAAATGAAATGCCACATCCTGCCCCCGGGATAAGCCCACGCTGGGTGGGATAAGCCCACGTCCCCAAGGTGGGGGTGACCAGATGGAGAGCAGCTTCGCAGGAAAGGACCTGGCGGTCCTGATGAGATGAGGTGGTGACCGTGAGATGAGTCTCCCAACCCAACACGCCATGCTAGGCCAACACCAGGAGATTCATTTTAAAAAAGAGCGATCAGGCAAATATTTTTCCTCCCCGTCACCAGCAGCAAACATCCCCTTGAAATCGGAGACATATAAAAAAAAAAGTTAACACTTTTTTAGAAGCTTGCTGCCACGTCCTTTGCACTTAACAAGTAGACTTCTCCAAGCAAATATGCCTTTTGATGATACAGTTGGTGGAACCTAAGGAATCCTCAAGGAGGCACTTCTAGCTCCAGTATCAGCCTTCCCGGTGTTTGCCCAACTACAGCACTGTGTCTCCCACACTATTCCATGAATCCGGTGAGAGCCTTGTGTGTTGACAGAAGACTTGTCCTCACTTCAGGACAGAGCATCTTAGATTACGTGTAATCTACGGTTCCATCTACCGACGATGCTGCTGCTCCAGTCCCCAGCATCAGGTCCATGACCTTCGGTTCACTCCAGGTTTCTCCCACCACCAGAATTTCACGGGAAGGCTGCTTCTCCCCTCTCCCCTGAGTTTTAGTGAGGGGGGGGGACATCCCCCCATCTGTGGGGCCGTGCCACCCCCTGCACGGAGGGGGCTGACAGCCACCCATTGCTCCTTTCTTTCCCCTCAAGTCCTCCAGCAGAATATTGTGGGAGCACCTTTGAACCCACTGATGGCCACCATCCCACCGCAGCAGCACCCCTCACCCTGAAGCCCACCCGACAGTTTGCTCTCCTGCCCACCCCCCCAAAACTGCTGCTTCAGGAGGGACTCGACAGCTCCACCGCGGCAGGTCCATCTCTCCTAGAGTTGATGGCCCGGCTCTGCTTGTTGGTGTCCCCCCACCCCTCCTCAGGCTCAGACTTGCTTTCCTCAGGGATAATTTTGGTAGTTTCCATGGAAGTTGCACAGAACCTCAGCTCAGAAGCAGGGAAACTGCGGGGAGCGGCGCTGGGAACGCCATCTCCTGGTCTCCTCTGCTGCTGCCACCGCAGAGACACCCCCGCGCCCGAGCTCACCCCGCACCCCACAGGGCCAAGGACAGAGGTGTGGGGCCCGAGAGACACCCATCCCGTGGGTCCCCACCACCCGTGCCATCGAGGCGCAGTCTCGCACCCTCCCCTGCGCCCACCCCCCCACGCAAACACTCTGCCTCCACCTGGCAGTGATGGCTCAGGGGCTTCGCATCGCTGCTGGAGAACATCTACCAGCCCCAAATCCACCCCTCACGTCGGGGCGACCCCCTGCCTCTGGAGAAAAAAAAACCAACCACACCTCCAATTCAACCCTAATTTCAGGGTGAAGGCTTGGAGCACTTCTCAAAACCCCATCCCGGGCTGCATCAGGAGAAGTGTGGCCAGCAGGTCTCCGGAGGGGATTCTGCCCCTCTGCTCTGCACTTGTGAGACCCCACCTGGAGCTCTGTGTCCAGCTCTGGAGTCCTCAGCACAGGAAGGACATGGACCTGTTGGAACAGATCCAGAGGAGGGCCACGAGGATGGTCAGAGGGATGGAACACCTCTGCTGTGAGGACAGGCTGAGAGAGCTGGGGGTGTTCAGCCTGGAGAAAAGAAGGCTCTGGGGGGACTTTACAACAGCCCATCAATATCTGAAGGGGCTACAGGAGAGCTGGGGAGGGACTGTTTGCGAGGAAATGCACGGACAGGACAAGGGGCAACGGGTTTAAATTGGAAGAAGGAGATTTAGGTTAGACACCAGAAAGAAATTCTTTGCTGTGAGGGTGGTGAGAGCCTGGCCCAGGTTGCCCAGAGAAGCTGTGGCTGC
>JAOTQQ010000071.1:40176330-40190413 GCA_026546715.1 Gallinago undulata | reverse complement strand
CCCCACGGGCCGCCCCCCCCCCCCCCCCCGTTCCCATGCACCCCCCTTGGTCCCCCAACACTCGCCCTGGCTCTCCCCAATGCGTACCCCTTCACACGCCTCAGGTCCCCCGCCGTCCAACCTCCTCTCCTGTCCCCCATCTCCTGACCCCCTACCCCCCTCTATCCCCCCCCCCATCCCCAATGACGGTGCTGCCCCACACCTTTCTGGCCGCCCAAGCCCCCCCCCTCCACGCCCCGCACCATCCCCGCTGGCTCTAAATCTGCCTAATTTCCCTCTGCCGGAGCGGCTGCGGGGGAAAGCACCGTGCGGGATCGATGGACACGACTTTATCGATTGCGTTCAATCGCCGCTTTCCCGGCGACGGAGCGGGACGAGCCGAGGGCAGCGATTCACTCTGCCCGCGCCCTGCCAGAGGGGGCGGGGGGGGGGGGGGGCACCGCAACCCTCCAGGAGGCAACCGCACTCACCTGCGTGCGGGGCCTGGCTCGGCCGCGGAGAAGTTTGCCTCCTCCCGCCCCTAAAAGCCCCCAGACATCAATTCGCCATTAAACGTCTCCCGGTCTGACCGGGCGACTTAGAAACCTTGAACTCCGGCTGCGGGACCGGGCGGCGGGAGCAACCGCAACGGGGGAACGGGCGAAGCGGCCGCCGCTCCCGCAGCCCGGGAGGTTCGAGCTATAAATCCCGACCCGGGTGCTCGCTGGATAAATCCCGACCCCGGTGCTCGGTGGATAAATCCCGACCCCGGTGCTCGGTGGTGCTTTAACGGCCGCTCCCCGCACCGGGGAAAGCAGCCCCGGGGCAGCGCAGCAGCTCCTCGGCAGCCTCCACCGCAGCCCCCCCGCAGGGAAAGGCACAGACCTCTGAGCTTTCCTTTCCTTAAAGCACAACCTCCTTTATATTCAACATGACCAAAAGATTTAGAGGGTTTTTTTGGTTTTTTGTTTTTTTTTTTTGGTTTTTTTTTTTTTATTTTTTCCCCCCCTATTTATTAGGCTTTCCCTAACGGTGGGGAATGGATGGTACAGTACTGGTGAGCAGGATGAGGCCAGGAATTTCAGGGAATGAAATTCCCCTCCACCCCTCCAGATTTGTGCCCCTATGAGCACCCCTCCCCCCAGCCCGAGGGGTCCCCTGGGGAAGGCTGAAGACCAGTTATCCCCAAAAATGACTGCAATAGCTCAGGCCCTCACCATCAGGCGGTGGTGCTCCCGCTCCTCGCTGGAGAGCCCCTCTGCTCCCCGGGGCCTGGCTCCCACCTCAGGGACATCGTGGCCACCAAGCTGGAGCACCCAGGACATCCCTCTGGCTCCTGCCCAGGTCTGCAGAAGGCAGCCCCAGGACAGCAGTGGGGCAGGATTGAGCTGTGTGGGGCAGGATTTCCCCCACAAATAACCTCGCAGGGCTGAAGAGGGTCTCCTGAGCAGCCTCCAGAGAAGCTGAGAGGCTACAGCTGGGTCTCCTGCAGCTCTCACCGAGCTGGAATCACCTGTGGTGTGTTTAACTCAGCCCCAGGGGTGCATCAGGGCCTGCGTGGCCCAGCTCCCGCTGGCCGAGCGAGGAGGGGTCCGTGGGGGGGGGGTTGTCGGGGTCTCTGCCGTGTTTGTCTCTGCACGGCTCAACGGGAGCAGGAGGAACAGCCTCTGCACAAGGATGCTTTGTCACCAGGAGGCTGAGCATCCCCCTTTTCCCTCCTCTTCCTCACCGGCTGAGGCTGCAGGCTGCCTGGGGGCTGGGGGGGGGTGTGTGTCCCATGGGGCTAGATGGCGGTGGCCCCCCTGGGCTGTCCCACCTGAGGCAGTGCTGGGCAGAGGGAGGTCAGTCGGAGCCAGAAAGCTCTGCCAGGAGCCGTGTGCCCACCCTGGTGGCATCACCCCCCTCCCCACCCGCAGCCAAACTCCCTCTGTCCCCAGACAGTGGTCTCCATGGTGGGCTCCCAGTGGATTTTGCTCCCTGTAGGACTAGGGATTCTTTTATTACTATTATTTTTTCCCTGCAAAGACCCAAATTCCCAAGTTTTGCTTCAGATGCTGCACCATAGAGATGCGAGGAGGGTCTCTGCAGTCCATCCAGCCAGCCAGCCATCCAGCCAGCCAGCCAGCCAGCCAGCCAGCCAGCCAGCCAGCCCTTTCCCAGTTGGTGCCTCCAGGTGAACTTTTCCCTGCAGGACCACAAAGCTTTGCGAAGGCAGGAAAAACGCACACACCACTCCCAGAGTCGGTCCTCGCCTTTGCTTACGCTCTCGGATGTCCAAGGGATCCAAGGAAGCTCCTGAGATCCATTCCTAGTGATCTCTCCATTATTAACATCACCCCAACACCGGCTGCCGCCGTCCCTGCTCGAGGGATGGGAAGCCCAGGGAGAGGGATGGGTTGGGGACCACTCGATGCCACAACCTCCCCCCCCACACACACACACAGCTTTTCAGGCTGTTGTTCGGAAAACAAAGCCTGACACTTTTCCCTTTGGAAAGCTGACAGCAGGATGCGTTCGGCCACGGGACAGGAGAAACCAAATATTTTCTAATTCCATCCTGCGTTTGAAGGCAAAGCACCCCCAGGCTCATCACACGGGATGAGCTTCGCCTGGCGGGGATCACAGGCAGAGGGAAAAACAAAACAAAACTGAAAATAGTGGAAGTTTTGTCACAGATGGGACACAGCCAGGTTTTCCCAGAGGCTGTGAGCCCCCGCAGGCGCGTCCCCGCAGGAGACAGGGGCTGCCGGGACCACCACGACTGGGGTTACAGGGAGAGGTGACAGAGACGGGTGTGGGGCTGCAGGTGGAGTCCCTAAATGAGGTGGTGGGACGAGGAGAGGGGCTGGGGGAGATGGGGGGGGTGTGGGGTGATCACTCAGCACATCTATAGCATCCATGCTGCATTATTGCATTTGTTATGACCCCCCCGCCACGCTGTCTTCTGAGCAGGACTCAGCTGTAGGGTATAATATTGCTGCATTTTCTGGAAGGCAAGAAATGCCTCAATTCAGACCCCCAGAAGTGGTGGCAGGAGGAGTTTTGGGGGCCGGAGTGTCCTGGGGTGATCTCCAAGTCACCTCTGCATGGGACGAGGCGGGATTTCCTGGGTTTCACCGCGGCACTGCAGCCCCCGCTTCGTCACACTGCAACCCCCCGGGGACCCCTTCAGCTGGGCTGGGGAGGGGGGGGACACCCTGTACCCCCCACGCCAGGCTCACCCCGGCTCCCAGATGGCACAGACATGGGGGGGCACACGCGTGTGCAGGGAGAGGAGCCCGGGCTGGCTGCAAACTGGCCAGGGGGCCGCTTGCCGTGGGTGGGGGCACCCAGTGGAGCTAAATCTGCCCAGATCCTGGCCCAGGTTTATTGCCTTCCCCCCTCCCCCCCCCTGCCCCAGCTTCTGCTTGCTTTCACCTCTTGGTGCTGATGGGGGATGGTGAGAATTGGGCTGGACTACTTGAATCTGGCTTTGTGGCCACCAAGGATTTGCAGACGTGGGTGCAAAGTGGGGCTGGGATGGACGGGGGAGGGCAAGACCCCCAGTAGCCCCCGGGCAGCAAGGCAGAGTGGTCTGTGGGGTCCCAGACCTCCTGTGGTGACACACCGTCCAGGGACACCGTGTCCGAGGCAGGAGATGAGGTTCCAGACCTCCCCTGGGAACACACCATCCAGAGACACCGTGTCCGAGGCAGGAGATGAGGTTCCAGAGCTCCCCAGGGAACACACCATCCAGGGACACCGTGTCCGAGGCAGGAGATGAGGTTCCAGACCTCCCTTGGGAACACACCATCCTGAGACACCATGTCCGAGGCAGGAGATGAGGTTCCAGACCTCCCTTGGGAACACACCATCCAGGGACACCATGTCCAAGGCAGGAGGTGGCAGTTCAAGGAGCTCAACCTCGCTTCTGCCCGACCCTCGGGGTGGCACCAAGGCCGGCCGTGCTCACGAGGAGCCGAGTTTTCCCCCCATCCAGCCCTAATCCTCCCCAAAACGGCGCTAACCCAGCGCTGGGAGGGGAGGGGGGCAGAAGCAGTGCCCCCAGCAGACCCCCAAGGACTCGTCCTCCATCCCTCCACCAAATTCAAGGACTTGGGGAAGGAGAGATGACAGAGGCCCCAAACCTCCCGCGTGATGGGGGGGATTGATGAAGGGCACTGATGAAGACAGCGCGGTTCAGACGCGTGCCAGTGAATTATAACCCTGTCAGCCCCTCAGCCAGGAGATTTTTCACGTCCCCATCGGCTGGCATCCCACACGGACCGTCAGGGTGACGCCTTCCCCTCCCAACCTCCCTGCCAGGAAAAAGCGAGAGGAAAAGCCTTGGTTTTTACTGACTTTTTTTTTTTTTTAACTAAATCCAAAGGAGAGACTTTTTATCCGGAGAAAGCTAATGCAAACTGTTAGAGATAAATAAATGGAAGAGCTGCCGATGGCCTGGTTGGCTCACAGGGAAGAAATTTGTCTCACTTTAGAAAAAGGACCTGAAGGTACAAGGGGGGCCGTTGACTCATTCATTGTGCTGTTATCTGCCAGGGAGGTTGTGACATCAGAGCAATTAAGACAAACTTTAGTCTATAAGTTGGTGCCTGCAACCTCTATACTTCAAAAGAAGACAAACGATCCCTCCAAGGAAGGAAACAAAGTCTTTTCCAGGCTGCTTCCAGAGAAACATTTAGGATTTGCGGTGGTTCAGCAGGAATTTTTCACCGAATTGAGTTGGTTTCTTTTAAGCTTCCAGTAAATAATAAACTACCTGAGTGTTTTGTTTTTTTTTTTTTGTTTTGTTTTGTTTTTTTTTTAGCAAAAGTTTATTTCTAATGCAAAACCAAGCAAACAAAAGCCCCCAACCTCCTCCCCCACCCAAGTCACACAACCCAACTCTGCCCTTCACGGTCCTCCTCTCTTCCAGTGGGTTTGTTTGGTTTTCTTTTTAATAAGCATCTTAACACAGGGACTGATTAAATCTGTGTCAGCCCGTTGTGGAAACACACCCGGGAATGGCAGGGGCAACAAATCCACAGCAGAGACGTTGCAACTGATGTTTTCTCCTTTAGGGTACTTGATGGGACTTCACTTGACGGGGCTGCACCCATCGTGCAGTGATTCCCACCTCAGAAAAGAAGCGACCGAGGCCGAGCTGAGAAAGGCAAGATGCTTCCCAGGGAAGCCAGGAATTGCTGTGACAAGAAGTAAACCCCCACAGCCTGTTCCCTGGCCGCGAGGGCCACGGTCCCACAAGCTCCCGGGATGCTGTGCAAGCCCCTGATGTCCTTTAGTGGGACAAACCCTGTGCCCTCGGCTTCCTCGACGGCGGGGGCAGAACCTCTCACCACTGCTGTCGGCAAACTCCGGTGCCCGGGGCCACCGGCTCTGGCTGGTGCTAGCCCAGCAGCACCCCTTCTCCATTTAGGGGAGCGTTGTCCTCTTTCACCTCACTTTTTCCCCTTCTGCACTTAGGGAAGAGCCCGCAGCAGGGATGCTCTTCGCACCCCGCTGTGTGTCGTGTCCTCTCCTGCTTGGTCCTCCCAACAAACCCCAGCCTCGCCAGCAGGCTCTGCTCATCGTTTCATACCTTTTTTTCCACTCCGGAAAAATCTCCTCGCAGGATGGGCAAGGCCAGACACTTCTTGTCTGTTCTGTTTGCTTTCGTTTCAACATTTAAAACCAGCGTTTTGCGGGTGTCTGCGCTCGCAGAGAGCCAGCAGCTCCCTACGAAACCCTCTGAACACACTCCGCGTGTCACTCGTGCAACAGCAAAAGACCGACAGTTAAAAAATACTTTGGAGGCAGGAAATATACAATACATTCAGTAACAAAAAATATAGATATAAAATACTTGCTTTAAGGCTGTGTACAGTTTAACTGAAGAGAATCTGAGGACATTAATTTGCTCAGCAACAAGAGAAACCCGGGAAGGAAATTCCTTAGTGTGGTGGTGAGGGAAAGGCGGCAACAAAGATCCTGCAAGTTTTTGTTGATGCTTCTAGAAAATGTTTTTAGTAAAATACGATCCGGAGAGGCCGAGAGTGGGAAGCGCGGGGCTGGTGCTGCTGGTCCAGGAGGAGCTGTGGTGGTGCTGGGGGTCGGTCCCCAGCTCACTGCGGTCCTTGTGCCGATCGCCGCTCCTCCAGCATCCTGCACACCCACATGGACACCACCTCGGCGTTCCCGTCGTTGTACTGCACGATGAAGGGGTGGCCCTGCAAAGCGGGACAGGCAGAGTCAGCCGAGAGACACACGACCCTGGCAGTGGAAACTCAAAATGGTTTGGTTTTATTTAATTTTTTTGTTGTTGTTGTTGTTGAAAAAAATACATTGGATTATCCTGGTGTTACAGCCGTAAAAACGCAATAAAGCAGTGATTCAAGGCAATGAACTTTCTCTTGGATCCGTGTTATCCACGAACACTGTTTATACAGAGAAGGGAGGGCTGGGGGAACCCAGACTCTTTACTGAGGCCTTAGCCTCACGTTCCTTGAAAATGCTGATTTTTATTTTTATTTTTTTTTAACGTTCCATTAACTTACTGTGTTTTGAACCAGCTCCTTTCTAGGTCTGCCAGCCCGGCTGCTTGGCTTCTAAATGATGTTTTGGTAAAATGATATCCTGACAAAACCACCTGTTTTTAAAGGTCTGTGATCTGTTCATTTTAAGTTTCTCACCTTTTTTGCACGTATTAACCTAATACTCTCGTTAGGGGAAAGGGAAGCGTTAAGGGCAGTCTGTGTTCACAGCCTGCAGAGATTGTGGGGCAGAGACTGTGGGGCAGAGACTGTGGGGCACACGGAAACCCACAGCCCTATGAACGCCACGTCCACTTGTAGTTGTGTCCTTGACTTTTCTGGGGGGAAACCTTACGCCTTACCCCCGCGCACCGGAATCGACCGTTCTTCCAATGACCTAGGAAAATTCCAATATCCCTGCAAGTGTTAAATTCCTGTGGTTGCCTGGTCGCTGAGCTCCGTGCCTGGAGATGCAGCGGGACCCGGTGCCAGGCTCTGCTGAGCTCCCAGCATCCCTTCGCAGAGGCAGTTGTTCACGCTCGTACCTGTCATTTGGAGCCACCAGTCGATACAGAAATTAAAATGTCACCTAAGTATAACCGAAGCCGGTCGTCATGAGAAGCTACTGTTGGAATTAAGTAGGGTGGAAAGAGAGGTAACTATAAAATCCTCTCGGTCATGAATGACATGGCTACTGCAGGCACTGGAAGGCCGTGTCTTAGAAACACCTCGGAAAATCAGAGCAGCGTCTCAGGATGAAATAAAAATACGGCCCGCAGTTTGAGCAGCCAGCTTAGGCAGCTCATGTCTCAATCTGGCCACATTCCTAGAGATGGGAACATGCCATCTTCAGAAGAATCTCAAATGAAGTATAAAAATCCACAGGAAACCGAGTACTGCAATTACATAAATGACTGAAAGAAAGCAGTCGCCAGGAGAAACCATCACGGATGATGAAAACCCCTACTCCAAATCACTCCAAAGCAGCTCGGTTTTTGCAACACTGAACTTCATAGCTCTTGCTGGAAGGAGTGGGAGCAGATCCGCTGGGGAGCCCTTGGGGAGGGTGACGTATGTATGGGAATGACGGGAGGGCAATCGGCCCATGGAGAGCGAGCACGGGTTTGATGCGGGACAGGGGCAGCCTGGACGTAGGCTGGGTTAGGACGGCACCGAGTGGAACAATGAAGCAGCACCGGGCTGAATAGAGGACAATAAATCCTCCCAGCATCAGCTCAGTGCAATAAAACACTCTGCGGGGCCAGGGCCAGCCAACACAGGAGCCACGGGAATAAAATATGCCATTATCTATAAGAATTATGGAGGAAGCCTGAGATGGTCTTGCCTTCAACTCTTTGGGATGGCCGGAATCTGAGCTGCAATGTTTTAGGGAAAAGTCTGAGATGTGGAGAGCTCTTCTTCAGCTCTTACTGGGACTAGCTCAGTTGCTTTCCCAGTTAACCTGGCAGAGGAAAGATGGAAGGAACACTCTGGTGGAGTGACTTAGTTGAGCAAGAGGTCCACCACCAGGAGAACACGACACACAAACTATGCCATGAAGAGCTAAGAACTTCTCAAGTGTTTTACTTTGCCACACTGGCTTCAGGTGCCCGGGAAGCTGCCTGGAGGTGAGGGTTTTGCAGCCCAGTCCCCAGCCAGCCACAACCCCAGGACTCACCAGAACAGCCAAAAGCAAAGCCACTTCAAAGAACCTGCTTTCCTCTCAGATCTGTCAGTGCTTCCCACCCGGCTCAGGCCACAAGCCCTTAATTTTATCTCCAGGCCTTTGAAATTGTGGGCAGCTGCTGCCCGCCACTGCAATCGACCTTTCTGAGTTTCCTCTTCGTAACTGCTACAGAAATAGACGTTTTCCCCCCAATATTCTTTTTTTTTTTAAGCAAATTGCTTCCTTTCAGCCACTCTTAGCTGTAGACAGCAACTTTAAATTTGTCAGAGCACCCTGAATTTCCCATCCAGGAAGAAGTGTGTGTGCTCACACTCCATCGTCACTTGGAAAATGGTCCACCAAGGATGAAGAGCATCTTCAGAGGTACCAGAGTCCATTTGACAGCTTTGAGGACAGCAGCAAAGAGTTCAACTCTACCAAGAGGAGATGGATGATCTTAAAAGGATGCACTTAAGAACACAGATGCTTGCAGCACTGAGCATATGGACAATGCCTTTTTCCTTCCAACACCTGGCGACTAAAAATCTTTAGGTCTTGAATGTCTAACACCAGGAACAACACCAGGAAAGACAGCACCCTCTTTTATCTCCTACTCCAGATATCCTCTGCATATTTGGGCTTCACCGTTTTACTAACTAAATTCAATCTGAAATATTCCTGGTTTTACCTGATTCCTACCTGTGAAAACAATTCAGGAGAGGGCACGCTCGGGAGCCCAGAGGTCCCGGAGTTTATCCTCAAGCTGCCACGTACCTTCCAACATGACCTTCACAAAGCTGCTTAATCTCCCTCAGCCTCACAGTTAAAAAGGGAATAAATGATGCCGCTCGCTCGCAAGAATCAGTACAAGCCTATTTTGCCCAGCACTTCAGTATTTTTGGGTGCAAAAGGTGCAAGAGTAACGTAAATGCTTATTATAAGCCAAGATAGCCCAGAAGTAGCTGTTTCGCCTCTTAAACAAAACAACAGTCAAGGACAATAGTGAGAACTGGGGAAAAACAATCAAGAGCCTCCAGACAAGGAGAAGCAGATGCACTGGGGCAATTAAAACACAGCTATTAAAGCCAGTCCGCTTCTCCCATGAATCTCCTTTACGCCGGGGAGACTCCCCGCAGAGGAAGATGCCTCACACCCAGTATATCCTTGCATTTAAGCGACTCGCAACACGCGTAGGGAAATTGCAGGCTATGCAAGGTTGGAAACGTCAGCCAGCCGTGCTGCTCGCCCTATTTGCTTTGTTTTGTGAGGTTATTCCCACTGAAGCCTGGGGTTTTACACACACGCTTCTCTCCCCAGGAATAAGTTTAACTTGAAACTACGCTTTACATTTCCTGTGTTTTCAGGCTATACTGCTCTAGTGAGGATTTTTCTCGCGCTGAAGGGATGTTTTTACTAGAAGCTGGTTTTCAGAATCTGGTGTTTGGTGGGTTTGGTTGTTTTTTTTTTTTTGTTTTGTTTTTTTTGTTTTCGAACAGGGAATGGGAGAGCAGAGATTTCCACCAAAGCTAAAACTACAGTGTCAGTGGGACCTGCCTTTGCAAGCCCTGGTGGATAGCCCATGGCATGTTCAGGTCGGCCACCGAAAGCCAGGAGGTGGCAAGTGGCCCGAGGATGTGCAATGTCCATGGCTGGCCTGCGCTCAAGTCTCCACCAAAACCACTTCTCTGCTTCTAATTTCTGACCTCGCTCGACCTTGCTCAGCAGCATCTTGCCCGATGCAGTCCCATCTGCAACTGCAATTAAAAGACACATCAAAGAGCAATACAGAATCGTGGACAATGCACGAGTCCATCAAACACCTCAGAAACCTGTGCCTGAAACTGGAGGTATCTTTGGAAGGGAGAGCAGAGAGGAGAGGCAGGGAGATTAGAGAGGAAGGGAGGGAGGGAGGAAGGATCAAGAGAAGAAAAATACCAGGTAAAAATCATAACTGCACCCTCCAGGTCTAGTGCATGCCCTGGGCTGCAAGATGGGGCTGGGATAAACTGTCACCTCAAGACAGAATAAAAAAAAAACCCCAAGTCACAACAGCTTGGACACTATTAATAAATTCTGGTCACCGAGCATCTCAGCCACAAGTAAACACCGACATCTGTGTCCACTGCGAACTGGCAAAGAAGGGTCTGGTATTAAACCTTCCTTAGGCAAATCACTGTAATGGAGGCCATTCATGCCCTACCAGTGATGGTTCAGCCAGTGCCTGAGTCTCAGCAATGTGCCAGAGCTGGACATCGACTGGAGTCATCAGCGAGGTGATGCTGATCCCCACCAGCGTGACCCCAAGGCAAGAGATCATAGAAACACAGAATGGTTTGGGTTGGAAGGGACCTTAAAGCCCCCCCAGTGCCACCTCCTGCCCTGGGCAGGGACGCCCTGCCCTCGGCTGTCCTGGATACGGCGCTTCCCTCCGGAGGCAGCTGCTCTCCAGCCCAGACCTCTGCGCAGCGATGCCAGGTGGCCAGAAAATGTGCTCCAGCCCCAAAACTGGCTGCTTTTCAGCGCTGGGATGAATTATCTGTGAAAAAAAAAAAAAGAAAAAACCTCTTAGGGCTCGCACAAAACAAGGTAATTATTCAGAAAGCAGGGGAGGCGGAGAAAGCCAGGATATGAAAATATTATCTGTTAGTGATTTTTACGGGGAACCGCAGAGGGTGTCAAAGAACAAGCAGCTGAATCAAAGTTGCTTTGGCAACTTCTTGGCTCCCAAATGCTCCAGACAACCCAGGGTGGGGGGAAGGGGAGGGGAGAGGCTGATCACAAGCTCCCACCATCGCTACACCCTGGGGAAGGGGCTCCTGAGGGTCTGGGTCCCCAGAGCCACATGATTCCAGGAAGGAAAGGACATGTGAGAGGGAGCCCTGAAGTTTCAGGACGGCAAAGACTACGATCCACGGGGAGGCCATCTCATTTTTACTGTCTAATACCACAACCGGACCTTTTTTTGGGGTACAGATGGTTGAATCCATGATCCGAACGGGTCTTCCAAGCTCTGCAAATCCATAAACTGCGGCACCGCTAGCGAGGCTGCCCTGGAAAATCACCCAGGAGGTGGCTTTTTAAACGTTTCTTATTACGCTCCCTTCGGTAGCAGCTTCACAAATGCTCTTCCCTCGCCAAGTGTTTCTCCCTTGGCGACCGCGACTGCTCTGGCAGGTTTGTCGTTCACGCTCTGAAACGAAATCGTTCCTTCTCCTTCAGCCCAGGAGATTTGCAAGCACACCTCCTCCCCCCCCCCTCCCCTCCACCAACCGTGACTTTTAGGGGGTTTTATTTCACGTAACACATGGCTCGGGGTATTTAGGTTTTCCAGGTGCGCTGTCAAACCTCAGAAAGCCAGGCAGCCCCAGCCCTCCCACCTCAGCCCCATTTCCCCCCCCCCAAAAAAAAAACCCTCTCTCCTCAGAGCACCACAAGCCCCCCCGAGCAGCGAGAAGGGGTTTTGTTTAAAGCCATCCACCGCCTCTGCCAAGCTCTCTGCCTTCTGCCTTCCCCGCCTGATATTTCCCCAATCGCCAGCCAGCAGGCAGCACAACGCAAACGAATTTCACCAAATTAAGTATTTCTCCTACACACGGCATATTTGCCCGGTGATTATAACTCGTCCCCGAGGTAGCCAAGCGCAGCAGAATTTCGGTTTAATATGCACACCCACGCAGCCTTACTCAAAACCCCCAAGACACTCCCCCGGTCCTCCTTGGGAAAGCCTGAGCTCTGCAGCGAGGATCTTGTGTTTCAGCTTCAGCCCTTGCACAAGCTGGGACTGGGATTACTCTGTCATCTGGTGTAAAGGGGAAAAAAAAAAAAAACACCAAAATATCACCACAAAACCAAACAACAAAGCAAAACAAGGTGGGGAAAGAAGTTTCCCAAAGATTTCAAGGCATCCCCGACGGTCTGAGGGAGAGAAGGGTGTAAGAACACAGGAATGTCAGGGAGCAGATCACGCTGCTGTGGGTTTATTAACAACCATGAGTAGTTACAGCCTTTTGTTCGCTCTTGGATCTACGAAGTGACCTTTTAACTCCAAAATGCTTTAATTCCCCTCCTTTGTTTGGGCTAAGCTCACAGCACCTGTTCTGTGTCACGCTGTTAAAAAAAAAAAAGACAACTCCTTGATGAAAAAAAATGAGCAATTATTCAGTGCGTGCCCTCGTTGTGGCAACTGGAGCCCAACCCCACACCCGAAACCAAAACGGGGAGGGAAAGTCTGGAGCAGCAAACTCTGGCACCCAAACCGTGGTGTAAACACGGGGAGCTGCCGTGGGGCTGAGCCTGCCCCACACCACCACTCCACCCACTGCAGCTCGCAGCCTGTGGCTCGCAGAGGAGCAGCTGCCCCAGCAGCTGCTGGAATCGGCGCAAAGAGGGAAACAAGTTCACGCGAAGGTTTTCCTTTCGCTGCAGACACTACCTCCTACCTCATTCTCCCTTCCTCTTCCTCCAATTCTCTTTCCCTCAACCTTTGAGACACGCTTTTTCCCCTCTGCCCCAGCTCTGCCTCCAGCCTTTTCAGCCCACCGGCGTGGCTCTGCTCCTCCTCAGTTCCACTCTGAAGGTGGAGACACTCACTCCTCCCCCCAGCCTTCTGCTCCCTTCTTCCCTCCAGACCCAACTCTCCTTCACACGCCTCTGCAGACACCTTCCCCTCCCTGCAGCAGCTCCTCATCTCCCCAGCCCCTAAACCCTGCCCTAATCCAGCCTCCCTTTCTCCTTTAGGTGTGCACACCCCTGCCATCCTGCTCTCCCCTAATATGGCTCTTCCAGTGTGGCTTATTAGCCCAGCCACCCCCCTCCTTCGCCCTTCCTCTGACCTTGGCCCAGCCCAGCTCAGCCACTTACCCCAGCCTTGGCTTGGCCTGGCCCAGCCCAGCTCCTTCCCCAGGCCCTGTCCCAGCTCTGCCACTTCTCTTAACCCGGGCCTAGCTGAGCACCTTCCCCTTACCTTGACCCAGCTCAGCCTCTTCTCTCAACCCAGGCCCACCTTGGCCCCTTCCTCAGCCCAGGCCTGGCCCAGCTGAACCCCTTCTGCAGGCCTAGCCCGGGCCCAGCTCCTTCTGCAGCCCCTGACCCAGCTCTGCACCAGCTCACTTCTCCTGCTTAGCCCCTTCCCTCAACTTGGGCCCAGCTCAGCCCCTTCCCCTGGCCTCAACTCTGCCCCTTCCTCGGCCCAGGCCTGGCCCAGCTCAGCCCCTTCCCTCAACCCAGGCTCAGCTCAGCCCCTTCCACAGGCCTAGCCCAGGTCCAGCCCCTTCTCCAGGCCCTGACCCAGCTCAGCCCCTTCCCTCAGGCTAAGCCCGGCCCCACTTCCGGGTCCCGTCCCGCAAGGCCTTGTGGGCCAGCAGCAGCCCCCCCGCCCCGCCCTGCGCGATCTCGCGCGACCTCCCCAGCGCCGCGCGCGCCCCCGTGCCGCCGCGTCACGCGGAGGGGGCGGGCCGGGCGGTTGCGTCACCGCGCAGCGCCCCGGCGCGTGACGTCAACGCTTCCCCTTTCCCGACGCCCGCGGAGGGACAGGGCGGGGGAAGAGGAGGCGGCCCCGCTCCGCCCCCGACCAATGAATGACGGCTGTATTGACCAATGATAAGCGGCCAAGGCGTGAGTGATGCGGTGGGTGGCCAATGGCGAGGGGGTAGAGAGGCGGGAGGGGGCGGGGCCGGGCGGCCGGGGCGGGCTGGGCTGCGCCTGTCAGCGGGGCGGCGGGATGGCGGCGCTCTACGCCTGTACCAAGTGCCACCAGCGCTTCCCTTTCGAGGCGCTCAGCCAGGGCCAGCAACTCTGCAAGGTCTGGGGGAGGCCGGCGGGGCCCGGGGCGGCGGCGGGGGTGCTTGGGGGAAGGGGATTTGAGGGGGCCATGTCTGTGAGGGACCTGCTTGAGGAGGGGGGGGCTGAGAGGAGTGAGAGGCCGACTGTT
>JAOTQQ010000071.1:40139213-40176230 GCA_026546715.1 Gallinago undulata | reverse complement strand
AACCCCTCCAGGGATGGGGCAGCCACAGCTTCTCTGGGCAACCTGGGCCAGGCTCTCACCACACTCACACCAAAGAAGTTCTTCCTAATATTTAATCCCAGTCTCCCCTCTTTCAGTTTAAAGCCATTACCCCTCGTTCTGTCGCTCCGCTCCCTAATCAAGAAGTCCCTCCCCACCTCTCTTGTAGGCCCCCTTTAGGGATGCTCATGAGAAGAGCCCAGATGTATGACATCCCCTCGACAGAGCTGCTCCCATCCCCACGTGCTTCACGTTGGCTCAGCCTTCCATCTGCGCTCGTAACGACCTCCATGCCAATTCTGAAATCCCCAGCCTTCGAAATAGCCAGCAATCAGTATATCCAGCAGGCAACACACTGAGAAGCCACCACCCAAGCACTGCCCACGCCTGCCTTCCCCCTTCCCACGGCTCGGCAGGACACGGGGAGATTTCTGCAGGCAAGGGGAAGCGGCCACCGGAGCCGAAAAGGTCAGGCAGGACGGGGCCAGGGACAGCCCCAGAGTGAGTGTCAGCCAGCCTAATTTCGTGTGTCAACTCCGAAAATTAGATAAACAATGACAAACCAGGCTTTTTAAATGAACTTGTCTCATCTCGTTCTCTTGATAAAGGGTACGTTTCTCAAGTTGCAGTGTCCCACCAGACGGGTTAACTCTTTCAAAGGGGAGAGCCTGGCAGAGGGTGATGTAAACGATTTAAATATCTGACATGAAATTAAAAGGGCAGCGGCCCCCTGAACGCACAGCCCTGGTAATTCCAACTCACTGCTCACAAACCATCCATCATTTAGCCCAGTCAATTAAATTGCCATTATTCAAGGGTAAAAGTTCCATAATTTTACCTATCCTTAAAATTCAGCAATTTGTTTTTCGTGGCCTTCTCCTCTGGCCCGAGGAGTCTTCCTTTCTGATAATAACCCACCCGGAGCTTATCGCTTGTGGGTGGACCGTCCAGGGGAGACAAAGGTCCCCCTGGGACACAGACCTGTGCATCACCCACAGCCTCAAACCTGAGCTACCTGAATCCTTCCAGCTATTTATTTACACTGCCTTTCATACACAAGCCCAGGGGAAATCAGAGCTTCACAAGAGTCTGTCCCAGAAACAGGTTCCTCTGCCGCTGACTATAAAGCGCTTCTGTTTGGATAGCACCAAGGAGGTTTATACCAACGCTGAGGCTCCTGAACACTGCCAGAGGACAAGGCAGACAATAAATAACATCCCTTAAGCAACGCTTCTGTGATTTCCGAGGACTTTCCGGGCACAAAACGAGTGTTTATTGTGAGACTGGCTCAAAGGATCCATGAAATAGGCAGCTACTGACCTCAGCCAGGACGGCGACAAAGTACGTTCCCAACATGAAATACTGGTCAGTCAACAATTTCCTTGTATATCTGTGAAAATGACAGGGCAGAGGACACGAGGGGGACAGGGAAGACACGGACACGAACCTTAATCCCAAATGGTGCTCAATGATACTGCTGTTTTTTTGACAGTGCATCCACATCTAACCCACATCATCATCTCCTTGTATCTTGTGAGCAGTGAGGGGTTAGTTGGGGAGGGCTGAATGACCTCCTCGGAGCTCTCCTGGAGGATATCCCAGGGGCTGTGCTTCCTCACTACCTTGCCCTGGTAGGAAGAGCCCAGGGCCACCAAAGCCACCCCACCACAGGAGGACATCACGGTTAAGGGCAGGAAACCTGGGAACACCATCCCGTGTCCCCTGGATCTAGAAGGGTGGCTGTGGCCTGAGCAGATTGCACAGGATGCCGGGCTGGGGGGGCTGCACTTACTGCCCGGATCATGTCCAGGTGCCACCACCCCAGCATTGTCACAGAAATGACAATAAAAGACCTCACACCTACACAAGGTACGGTAGGAAATAAGCAGCGTTGCTGTTGGTTGCAACAGTGCCATCCTTTCAATGTTCTCTTTTATAGGAATCCTCCCAGCCCGTGCAGCTAAAGGACTGTGCTCCATTTATTACAAAGAAGCACGGACAAATTATCCATTTCATTTAAAAATTTGAATGCAGCATAACAAAAACCATAATAAAAAGATCCCAACTGTTGCAGGCACAGACTATCAAGACGATGGCAGTGCCCTTAGACAGCATTTCAAATACAGTTTATTAGCGTGTGATATGAAAAGGGTATTTTTATTGCATGATATAATGCAATGGGACCTTGGGCGCTCTGCAGAAGGACCTTGCACTCAGAAGTGTAATGAACCCATAGTCCAAAAAACATTATACTGTACATTAACCTATCATTAATGGCACATTAGGGCTAGGGGCATTGCACGCTTGCTGGTCAGGGCTCCATCAGGACAGTATGGAGGAAACCACAGTCTTCACAGGCTTAAAACAAATAGAGAAAATAAATATTACTGATGGCTACAGGCTGCTTTAAGGGAAGCTCGCTCTCAGCCTAACATGTAATTTTGATGCCTTTTTTTTTTTTTTTTAAAGGGGGGAGGGAGAAGACAATGCAGCAGCTTATTAGGCAATATTAGAAATGGGATGTCACTGCTTTGCAGCACTCAGGGTCCCCATGGTGCATCAGATGCACCAACACGGAGCTTTTCCTGCACAAAACATGGCACCTCTAAGCACTGGGGCATCCTTTAGGAATAAAAGGGAAACTGGAATGCTGCTCCCCTTCCCTGCTGTTCCCTAACCCCTGATGACGTTGGTAAGGCTGCCCTGGCAGTAGGAGTTGAGACCTGGGAAGAGCATCCTCTGAGCCAGCAGCACAGATAGCACCCCAGGTAGCTCTCCCATCACTACCAATGTGTCTCTGCTATTTGCAGCTCTTGTCATTAACTGGGGGCACGTACTCGAGGGGAAATTCTTGCCCAGTCACATATTTAACACGGGGAACACAAGTTGGACCTCCACAACGACAAATACAAATCTCAGGTCTGGAGCTACACTATCTCCCCCGGACACCTGGAGACCTGAAGTGCTCGAGTAGGCAAAGCCACCCTGGAGTGACCCTGTGTCCCCCTCTGGTGCCCTCAGCACATGTAAAACTTCATCACTCTACCAACGCCTCCAGTAGTGGAGGATTTTACATCTAGAGCTCCTGCCTCCAAGGACAAGCCAAACTAAACGCTGTTCTAATTATCTGTGCTAGCTATCCACAAGGCCGACTGCTGCTCCCACAGCCAGGAATAGCAGCGAGGAATCCTCAGGCCAATACTCTTATTGCCGACTCCCAAAACATCGTTAATTCACAGGCACAGAAGGGATCGGAGCCCTCCTCAGGGGCTGCTCCATGCTCCATCATGCGCTTCCACGGCTTGAGTAGGGCAAAAAGTCTGAAGGCTTCACACCACGGAGACACAGAATATACACGTGGGTGAGAAGAGCTTGCAAGACAGTATTTAAGTGTGGTCTGGCTGTTGCACCTCGTTCTACTTTTGCAATTTTAGGATGTGTTTTGACCACAGGACATAACCCTTTAAAGGAAAGGGCAAGTGCCTGAAACAGCAGTGACTGGGAGGCTTAGCACATGTGTCAAGAAAGCACGTCCCCAGTGTCCCAAAGCGCCAGCAAGGTCACCCCTTGCTTTAATAGACCCTCTCCTCCAGAAATGAAGCCTCCTTGTCTCTTCCATGCAGCACCCGCAGGGATGAGACTGCCTATGTCACATCCCAGCAAGCTCAGCCATAAAGCACCAGCTTCTCCTATGCACCTGCATGGCCGTGTTTGATCTGGGACCAAGTGTTTACTGGCCCAGTTCTCTCTCCCAGTTCCTATCCTCAGAATAGCAGCTATTGAGGGCAAGGACTGCCTCTCGCTGTGCTGGGTGAGGAGCTCAGCATCCCCGAGAGCCTGTTCTCAGCTGGCTGGCGGCGAAATCGCCCATAGCAGGGGCCAAAGGCACAGGGCTGCAGTGGATCTGCAGGAGCCTGCAAAGCTGAGGGTGGCACCAGGTCTCCAAGAGCCAGAAGCGAAAAAATGCCCAGGAAATAGTGTTTTCACAGAATTTCCCACCCCTCCGAGGACATCACCTGTAGCTTCCGCCAGCTCGGCGAGCGGAAAGGAGACCGAATTGTCCAGAGAATGGTGGGGGCCACAAAGCCACATCGGTCGGCGGCGTTTTGCGGGGTGGACATGAAGCAGGGACAAGAAACACATCCACGAGGAAAATCCTGAGTCTGCGTGAAGTTTCTGCTCCTTCCTCATCCCTTATTTATTCCATAGAGCTCCCAGCCACCGCCCCCCCCAAAGGGTTCCACGCAGCGTGGCGGGAAGCGGCGAGTTTTGTTTGTTGCACAGCCTCCCTCACATACGCTGTAATTAAAACGTTGATTACTAAACAGTTTAAATATATGACAGACAATGCAGTTAAAGCCTACAGTTAGGTCAATATGTGATTTAGATTTGCCATTTAAAAACTCTCATTTAAATTTTGCATACATTAATCACTACCATACTTCAATGTTCTGATATCCACCTGACTACACTATTAAAATAAAACTTGCTGCCCCAGGGAAATCCTACTTATTCTTAATTGTTTCGAGGCTTTGATGGGCTTTTAATCTAAGATTAATTTATGCAATTTTAAATAACTCTTCTTATGATTAATAAGCTTGAAAATTAAAAGGAGTCTAAAGCAATTATAATGAGCATTTGGTCATAACCTCATTAGGAGAAGGAGTGAAGGATACAGCTCTGGAATTCTTACAAGACTACAATTTAAGGTTACTTTCAGAGGAGTCAAACATAGTTCTTGAAATTGCAAAGGCAGATTAGCCTAGGTCAGCGTTAGAACTATGGCCATCCAGATTAGCACAATAATGATTTTATCCCTCTGATGATATTTAAGATAGTGAAAAGATGATACAAGATGTATCAAGCAAAGACACATGGATAACGCTACTAAGCAGTGAGGTCTTGGAGCTATATTTCTCATTTATACTTTCTTTTTTTTTTTGAGGAGGATTCCTTCTGGTTGTGGTTTGGGGTTTTGGGGGGGATATTATTTATCTATTTTTAGATTAACTTTTACTTTTTATATGATAAAGTTAATTGCAAGTGATTTTTGGCTGGTTTAGTAGTTTTGCTGAGGCACCAAAATTCTGCTGCAGTTTACAGAATTTGCCCTTAAATAACGGCAGTCCCCAAGTGTGATGGATGGACCAAGAGGAAGACAGCTTGACTTAAACCTCAAAACCTTAACCTGAGGAGGCACTGTCCACACATCACACCTGAATTTCCACTTTTAAACAGATCCTTCTATTATGATTAAAATCTTTTTTGCAACCATCTTCTGAAGATTTGGACATTGGCCAGAGCCAAACCATGTACTGGTGGCCCCTAAAAACAGTCCTCAGAGACCCCTTGAGCACCGCGCTGATGTGGCCAGGCTGGCCTGTCATCATCTGACTTTAGGTCAAGATGGATTTTAATTTTTTTTCAGGTCAGATTAGCAGGAATCAGTGCAGCTCCTCTGACTTCTGTAGCGTGGTCCTGACCTCAAACAACCTGGTCCCTTCCTAGTGCAGGACCTCAGGTATGTGGATGGGTCTGATTTTCCCCATTCTCTTTCCGTGGCATATACTAGTCTTGAATTTACTACAGAGTTTTGGTTTTGGCTGTGGCACAGAGGAGTCTATCTGCCCATCTGCAGATCATTCTTTCCCCAGCAGTTCTGCTTTTGATATTTGCTGTTAAGCCGATAACTGTACTTGGCACGGCTCTTGGTGCTTAGCTAATAAAAACCAGCTCATTCCCAGCAAAGGTATTTTTGTGTGTGTGTGTGTGTGTGATGACTCTTAAAAAAAACTAAAGCAACCGAAGTATAATTGGAGTGTGCTTTTTTCGCAAGTGCCGCTGAGGTTAAGAAGAGCTGTGGAAGAGGAATAGAGAGAGTGGCCCAAGGCTGACAGAGTATGTCAACATTAGCAAGCTGTCGACAGCAGAAGCAGATCCACAGAGTGAAACGGTTGGTGCAATGTTTGAGGGATGGAAGAGGTTTTCCTTTTGACCAGCTCCGGTCTGGTCTGCGGACACAGCGCCCCATTAGTAGCTGAAGCTCATTAGGTGTGTGCCTGGAGCACATCTTCTGGTTTGGTTTCATTTGAAATCGATTCAATTCATGAGCCCCGAGATCCTGTCTGTGAGGAGAATGAAAGAGTGGTAAGGTCTGAAAGAGCAGGAGATTCACACCTGACCTGAACTCTTAATGTTAATGTAGATGCACCTGCAGAAGTGTCTTCAGCTCACGCCTCACCCCATGCACCGTTGGCTCCGTTGACACCAACCAGAGCTACTCAGACATTAAAACCTTCAAACGGGGACTAGGTGTTCCCCTGGACTGGGGAAGAAGGGTGGAGAAAACAGCTGTTTTCTCCATGATTTGAGAAACTGGTTTCTACTGACAGGAAAAATAAAATAAAAATCACTAAGCCGGAGTAAACTGAAACAATCTCCTGAACGTTTTTCACCCAAACCTTGGAGTAGAAGATGCTGTGCACATCCACACACAAATAACAACAATTAACAAAACCGAAACACCCCAGAAAACGATCTGGCTGGAAGCAAAAAAGAGAGAATGAAACAGCCTGCACATCGCTAGTGCTTCCCTGATGAAGTTTCCGCAAATGAACAAGTTGTTTTTAAAAGTCCTCCGTAGGATCGTACTGCGTTACATGCCTGCACGCACATCGAACACAAAATAACATCCCCGGGTTTAGTAAAGAGACTAAATAAAGCAAGTATTAAATGATCAAGCAGGAATATACTGTCAAATCACCCTGTTTCAGGAGCAGAAAAAGCACAGGTACGAGAGGACGCGGAGAAAACACAGAGAAGGCGACAAAATACATCAACACTAGTTGGCTTGGGGAAAATAAAATATAAAAAAAATAATAAATTCCTTTGAATCTCTCACAAGGTCAATGAACAAACGACCGAGGCCACGAAAACCATTTCCATTCTCAGACTTGTATTTTAATGCCACCGTTCCCTACCGGGAGCCTTTCCCCAGTGGAGACCCTGGCTCTCTCTCCAGCCGCGCAGGCAGACGCCGGCGGAGCCGTCCCTGCTTTACACCAGCCGAGCGTTTTACCCCAGCGTCTCCCATAAAATCCGAACAGGCAGATGCACGTTTATGGGACAATGAACTTTTCCAGGGCTGCGGCTCGTCGTGCTTTTTGCCATTACGGCCTCAATAAACCCGCGTCGTTCCCGTGCGGCGGCAGCTGCCGTGGGGTGGGAGCGCGAGCGGCGGCTCCGGAGGAGAGGCCGCAGCTTTAAGGGGAAAATAAATAAATAAAAAAAAAATCAAAAAAAAAAAAATCATGTTTAATTTAAAAATTAGAAACTGGAGCAGGCTGTGAGCACAGAGGTTGATTGAAACAAAATTTAAATTCCTGTCAAGCCCATTTAAACACAGGGGCCCTTCATAGACAATTAGCTGCTCCCTGTGAATGCTGAATAAACTCGGGCCTGGTCACTGTTAGAAGGGAGCAGGCCTACTGTGAGGAGCTGGAAAAAAATTAACTAAAATCAGGCTGTATGAAATATTTAGCCTCCCAGTTTATCACAGGGGTTTGGAAGTGTAAACAAGACAAAAATCGATTCCTCGGTGCCCTCCAATCAATCCCCCAAAATGGCTAGGGCATCTGTTTCTGCTAAATTTTGTTTACTCTGGCAGATTTGCCTTAATTGCAGTTGTTTATCTCCCATTGTCCCCGGGGCCCTAATCTCCCGATTACTAATACTTAACACTCATTTCACATCTAAAGCTACTTCTAATCCTCAACAGGTTTCTGGGGCTCTTAAAATTATTGAAACGGAGGAGACGGGAGATGCAACCTCTTTGTGAAAGGCACATTTTCTTATCTGCTACCAGCTGGGTCCAATCATCACCAGGGATGGCTGCAACAAAGGTGCTAAAAGGCTCTTTCACAGACACTGCTGCTCCGCTGGGGATATTCAGCGGATAAAAAAGAGCTTTGATGGAAAAAAAAAACAAAACCCAACAACCAAGAAAAAAGAAAAAAACCCCGCCACAAAACCCTGAACAAGAGGGCTATAACAGTCCAGCCAAATAAAGTTACTGTCATAATCAAATGCTGTCAATCACAATGAAAATCCAATTAAAAATCTTTCAGTGCGGCCCCTCTTAAGTAGAAAAATGTCCCCTATTTATATGCGGTTTTTGTCAACCACACAAATTAGAAAGTAGTATTAATTGATTTTTTACTACTTTAGGCCCTGATCCTCCAGCTGAATTTCTGCGGATGCAAGAATCAACCGGCACAAATCTGATTAAGGGATTTGAGGCATAATGCACAGGTCACTAAGAAGGCATATCTGTATCGCCTGCTTTATACTCCGCTTATTCATAGGCAATTATTACTCTTATTTAATACTGCAGGAGCGTCTTGAGGTGCTAATCAGGATACAGACCCACAAAGTAGCTGGGACTACACAAATGCTATCAATCTTAATCCATGCAGGGTGTTGGAAGCAATGCAAAATTCCAGTTTTATCATACAAATAAATACTGTGCGTAGATTTCAACAGTCGCCTGTTAGAGCAAATTCCTTGATGAATTTGAACGAACAGGAAGGCCAATATTCTGGGAATTAAAGATACGGCTTATACTTTGGAACTGTTAACAGACATTTTTTGGATTTATTTTAAATAAATATGTAGGGAAGACAGCTGACATAAAAATACCAACAAGACAAATGTCTCATAATTGAAAGACTTTGCAAGTCTGCTACCAAAATGAGCGAGATGTAAATATTTGTCTCTGCGTCTGGAGAACTACAGAACAACCAGAAGTGCCAAATGCAACATTTGCTCAAATTAAATGGCAAAGCCCAGAAGACTCAAGTAACCAAAAATATTAACTGTATCACTCTAAACTGTTGCCAGTTTGTTTTTGTCCAATTTCCTCAGATTTTCAATACCTCTTTGAGCCAACTCAAGTTATTTCTTTTCACATCTCACTGGAAAGTGCTAGTATATTGTGCAGCTTTAGGGCATGATAGAAAGTTAGGTATTTACGTTTTCTGTAAAAAGTCAGCGGTGGGGTGAGCAGTGGGACAGCAGAAGACAGGGAACGAAGAGAACACCTTAAAACTCCAGTGCTCACAAGTTCACCTTGTCACAATCTTAGTCTTCTGTAATTGCTGGATTTAGTGACACTGATATAATATATTTCTCCATTGTGAGAGTTGATTTCTCCAGTGACAAAGCAGAGCAAATCCCACCCCTAAGGACAGAGATGGCTGCTTTTTTTTTAAGGAGGGGAAAGATCCATAACCCACCTTTCCACGTTCCAGTTGAACTGGGAACAAGTTGAGCAACACAGCCACCTGAAAGATTACCTTTTTTTTTTTTTTTTCTCCAACTCCTGAGCTGGTGATGATGATGAACACAAGAACATCCCGAGCCCTAGTGTGAAATGCCAGCATCAATTAAGTCAATATAAATTTTGACACTGCCTCCAATGTACCCAGGATTTGATCCAGAACTCTGTGTCCACTGTATGTCTGAATTGATAGATTGCAGACACAGACTAATATTTATCATATTTAACAACAGCTAAAATATTTGGCTCTGTACTTTTTTCCTTGGGAAATCACAGCATCCTCTCCTTCATATCTGGCATGGGTTTCAGTGTCTGTCAGAATTTCTGCTTGTCATGGGGTGAATAACTGGGATCATTGTGACAGAGGAGAGTCTAAATGTTTGCAAACAAAGCTATCTATCACAGGTCCAAGCATGGACAATTTTACGCTGGACAAATCACCACTGATCAGAGATCTTGCACTGGTTCGGGAAAAAAACCAAAACCAATGCTTTTAAGTAGCCAAAGAGGAAAAAAATCTTGGCTCGCTGGGATCCAGCAATGATGCATAAGCAGCTAGATAGATGCAGCCAGAAAACATTCATCTGTAAAGCCATCTTCAAAAGATTTACAGGGTGTGTTCATGAAAAGCAAGGTGCAGGTGGCCCTCTGGTCTTTCTCAAAAGTCAACACCATCAAAAAACCCAACCTGTGCCGCAATCTCGGCTCCTCAGTGAATGATGCCACTGCTGGAGCGCAAAGCCAAATTACCTGCTGGGGGAAATCCCTTTTGTTGACAAATATAACTGGCGGTACTTTATTGGCTTTATTCTGAAGGTTTATATGAAAATCCAGGTAGGATTATACTGATCCTCCACTTGTTTGTTTAAACCATAAAAGTATTTCCTAAAAGCTATAAAAAAAAATGGTTTAACAACAACCCGCTGCAAACAAGTTTAGCTCTACCTAGTATGAAGTGCTACTGTCCAGACCCTCTGGAATATAGCTGTTGAAAATACTGCTGCTTAAAAGCATTTTAATCTCCTGCACTGGAGGAACAGCCACCCAGAAGCCATTTTTGAAAGCCTGTGATACCTTGACACATACCTTAACACATTTAAATATACAAAATGCATGATCTATCTGAAAAAAATGCCCACTGTAGCCAATGAGATCAGCGTGGCCACTCCTGAAATGGAGAAAGGGATTGCTGAACGCACAGGAATGAGAAATTTCAAAATTGTACTAGGCATTAAAATTAAAAAAAAAAAAAAGGAAGAGCATGTTTTCTAGCAGGTCAGTGGTTTTGACACAGATGATGTACAATTTATTGTACAATCTTCTAAATTAATAAAACACCAACATAAAATGTGTCACTAATTTAAATTTTAAGAAAAAGGAGAAAAGCTAGAAGTTGTGTCTAAAATTGGGAGACTCAAACAAAAACTATTAGATCTGCACAAAAATAATCCAGTGCAGAAAGTGACTACATCCTTGGCCAAAAGCTTTGCCTCTCCCTGCTCACTATTATCCCTGAGAAACCCAAGCAGAGTCTTAAAAACTGTACTTTTACACCTCCATGGGAAGGTAGTAAAGTAGTCATGCTCCACGCTTGACTTTTGGCATTTCAAATATAATTTAAGTAAATCGCTTTCGTTTAAAGAGCCGTGTGTAGCATGGTAGAGGTTCAATGCTGTACTAACAAAAAACCTCAACAAAAGACTTCAACAGTTCTGCTGGCTTTCTGAAAAGTGCATACAATCTGCAAAATAAAAGGCCAAGCTTCCAGCTAAAAGAGATTTTAAACAATTACCAAAGCAGGATAGTGATATCATAAAGGCAATTTCTGCGCTAGCTTGTTTTCTGAAACTCTCTCTGCCTCTGAACAGCTAGAACAGATAATAACTATTAGTAAATCAAACTCCTGCAATATCCAGCTGTGTCTCACACATTTACATACAGATAGAATGGGTATATGTTTTTAATATGTATGCGATACGTACTTTTACCACAGCTGAAGTGCATGCTACAAAGGAGGAGGAGAATGGGAATGGAATCAGCATGAGATAATAAAGTGGCCTAGATAAAGTATTAGCCAGCGATTGATCTCAAACAGGGGATGTTGCTTCTCTCTGACCTGATTACTTACTATGCATAGATTCCATTAAATAGAGCTTAGAATGGAAAGCTGCCGAAAAAATACCGTAAATACAGTCAGATCTCCAGCTTCCTGAGCCCAACCAGCCCCTGGATGCCCACCCACAGCCGCGGCACAACCAGGAGCTGAAGCTTTACCCCTATCCCCACATCACAATTGCTAAATATACACGTTCTGTCTGCATTTCCCCGGGAGCCAGGCTTGTGACGCCAAACTCCACGCTTCAAAGGAAAGCAGGAAGTTCACGGGAGGAAAAAAAAAAATTAAATTAACCTTCATACAGAAGACTTGTTAGGATTTGCTTTTTCTTTCTGGGAGGGGAGAGAAGAGAGACAGGGGAAGACGCTAAGATGTTGTGCTGACTTCTCTGGTGCTGAAAGAGGAGTACGTTCAATTTAATGAACTAGATGCCTTTCTCAAGAGGGAACAAACCAGGGACAAAAGAGTAGACGCCATAAGCACAAGGTTCAGAACATCCACCAGCCAATTATAAAGATCGTTCCTTTCCCAGGATGGACAATTTTCCCATTGTTTGGTGAAATTACTTTTTTTTTTTTTTTCACTTCTGTGGCAAAAGTCTGTTAATCTGAAATACTTTGAAACAACAAAATCATTGGTTATTATTATGCCACCGACAGAGAAAGGGATGCTGTATCTTGTTTTGCGGATGGATATATGGAAGAAAGGCCACAGCGACCGAGTGCAAATACAGGAACCTGAATTACAGCAGCCGTTACGGAAATTCGGTGTTCGCTTGCACAATAGTATCTGTGGTACTGGAAAACCTGACTTTATACAGGAATTTCATACAGCCTTGGCTTTGGCCCTATTTTCTGTCAAAATGTGCACAGTGACTTTTATAAAAAAGGGCTTCCTGACATGATAGACAGGGTAAATCCATCCCTGATGTAACCCCCTGACTTCCCCGGAGTTGCCAATCCCGCACTCCAGGTATTGTTAGTTGACTCTTAAAATGCATTTAACAATTCCCCGATTATCAGGAGAGTAGAAAAAGATTGATGTTCTGCTCCCTTCATTTTGCTTTCAGTCTTTAATTATACTAAATTGGTTACCAAATAGTGGCTTCCAGTACGGTGAATGTCCGTCGGGGAGAAAGCCTGCACTCCACTGTTTTCTCTGAAGCTAACGATGATTACTTGTCACACCTTTCATCCTTGCTAGTGCATTTCTTCTAAATAAGAAATAAACCCCAAAACGACACAATGAAAAAGGTGAAACCCTCCTCTCGTTTAAATCAACGATAAACTGACCTTGAGGAGTCCAGGATTTCACGGATGGAATCCACATCCCTCTGCTCACTCTGGTATTTAACGCAGAGATACCCATCAGAATTACAAGAGGGGTTTCAGAAAGGGATGGTGTGGAGTTGGAGAGGATATTCAGGTGAGCAATTCCAGAATTCAGAGGATATTTATCAGCTTTTGCTCTGGTCTTGCTTTCCAAAAAAAGTATGGTAGTTTATATACACGTATGTCTATGCATGTACAGATATCCTGTGTGCCTACAGACATACTATGTGTGTGGGCATATATATGCTAATGTATATATGCATAATGAGTTTTATAAATAAAGTGCTCCTGGATGAGATTGGGTAAGTGCAAGAACGCAAAGAAAAACATGGGGTGCTCTGAGCACATCGGGCTGGAGGAGGGAATTCGGGGCAGGTTGGGAGGGTCAGCCACGTTGGAGGCAAGGATGGGGTCACTTCTGCAGCTGCCTACCTCATGCTTTAGTACTTGTTGTGGCATGTTCATTTATAATTGAATAGAAAGTAACACGAGGAGAAAGAAAAATGCATTAAACAAAAGATTTTGTTTAAAAAGGTGGCTTTTTTTTAAAAAAAAAAAAATTTCCTGAGCTGCTATAATTTTAAAATTATTTTACAAAATACCTCCTAAAAAGGGGACTAGCACACTCCAGGGCATGTAGTTGTAAAGATAAATCTGTGCACTTCCCTGGTACTGCAGGCACTCACCCTTTGGCCTCACTTTTATGACTCTACACCCTGGAGTGGTGTTATTGCTTACAAACATACATATATACTTATGGGGGTATGGGCGATCTGCAGATGTTTTATTTATAAGTGGCAGGCCTATTGCATCACTGAAACATGCATTTACAAACAGATACAGGTTTTATGAAACCCTATTCCGTTGTTTTAATAGCTAAGCTATCCAGCCATAGCATAATAGTGCACAAGGTAAATGTGTCTACATCTCTAGAACCTGTTCCAAGTTTTCTCAGATGTGACTAACTGCAAGAATTTTCCAACCATCAAAAGTTAATAAAAAAGACAAAATAAGGCAGTGTGAGCCTTTCGTAGGAGACACACACACACCACCACAAAGCAGAGGGGCTCTGATAAACTTTAAGGCCTCATTTTACCAAGGTATTTAAGCAGGTGCCTGACTTCAGATGTAGATCTATTGAAGTTAATATCCTTAAAATTAGATTCACAGTAAAATACTTTACTAACCAGGATCTAAATTGAGACTAGCCTGGATCGTGAGATATCTGCCCCAGGGCATCTTCAGAGATTAGCCTTTAACTAGAGAATAGCTGCAATAGAAACACTTGGTTTTTTCTACTTGCAGTTCACAGTATGTAAACAAGAAATGAAATGATGCCAACGTGTGTGTGTGGCTTGCTAAGATCTGCTAACATTATTCCTAGATATTTAATGCACGGAAAATAAATGATGATGATTTTACACAAACCTCCAAGTTTCAGGAAATACAGCGCCCGAATAAAAGTAATGAAACATTTTAAAAAAATCAAAGATAAGGATGCGAGTCAGAGAGGACAACTCTTATGTATTATATAAGTTACTGTAAATATTTGTGATAATTTTTTGATATGGTATTTTTCTACTGCCTAAAACCAGTCAAAACTGCTCTCTGCACTAAATGCAGAGCCACAAGGGACCAGCCTGAGAGCAGGTACCCTGTTATTGCCTTCCTGAAAAAATGACAATTGCAAGCAAAAGAAGCGGTCTCTGAGCTCGGATTCCACCACTGAGAGCCCTTCTAGGGACAGACCAAAGCCACATATTATCTCAGTCTTCTGCAGCCAATCTAATTTCATTTTATATGAATATAAGTGAAAACAGTAGCTCCTGCATTTCATTAAAAATACACTATTTTGACCATATCCTCCGTTTTCAATCTTCAGATTTTGAAAGGTTAAGACTGGCAAATGACGACAAAGAGTGACCTACATTAAGCTGTAATCCCTGGACATACAAACTGGAAAAAAATAAAAGTGTATTAAGCATCAAAATGGTTTTGATTGAAACTCGATACTGGCTGTGAAAGTTCTGTATTAACTCCCCAAATCCCAAGTGAAGCTTTGGCCACGATGAAGATAACAGCAAAATACTCATTAACTTCAGGGGAATCATAATTACACCTTTGGTTCGTGCACTCTCTGTAAATATATAATTGCTGCAGAATCCAGAAAGAGCTTAGATTTGAATTTGTACATACTGAAAAATGCATTAAAAAAATGGATACGCTTCCATATCCATGAATAAAAAGTACTCACAGACAAATACATACTGAGGGGCTCTGAAGCTCCACTTACCATTAAATCTTCAGGTGCTGGTCTTTCCTTTGGTTGCTTTTTCATGCTACGTGTCATAAAACAAAACGGTCATATATATGAACAACTGCTCATTTATTCTACTTGCTTAAATATTGAAGATAGCCTCTTTTAACACAGAGTGAAGAATTTCTATGCATTTCTTAACTTTATCAAATGGAAGATGGAGTTCCAAACAGCGGTCAAAACGTTCACGGATTTCTTCCCTCCCACCCCTCCCTTAGGGGATGTAGTGGTCTACGCTGTTTGCAACCATGAAAGTGTGTAAATAATAAAACCAGCCAGTTCAGAAGGCACAGAAAGTTAATTCTCCTTTTGCTAGGCATTATTCCATAGCTCCACACAAAGTATTTCACAAACAGGTGGGAAATTTAACTCCGACGCTAAGCAGCTTCAGGAGAACGCGCAATACCCTGGGGTTCCTACCTTCATTTTTTCACATTTATTTCCATTACACTGCAGGGTGATAGTTCATTACGCAGCATTAACCTGTTTATAAGATCATGTTTCTCATCCAAATAGTCCTAGTTTTCCCTGCAACAGGTGCAATTAGTGACTGAGGGCTGCGCGGAGCCGCGTGAGGGAACACAATAGCGTGGCACAGAGGTGACCATCAGGAGCTGCCTACTGACTAATTGGATTACAGCCAAACCGCCCCTCTTTATGGCCTAATTGGCATAAAGTCATAAAGGCTTAACATCTCTAATACTCCTTAGGAATCGATCACTTAAATAGCAGTATCCAGTTTCTTCTTATTTGCCTTTTTTTTTTAAATTTATTTTTTTTTTAAACAGCAACGCCTCCCACGGAAAAGCACGGCCGATGTAAGGCTGTATCTAAAACAGCAGATGATCTGTGCTGTAAATGGGAGGTGTTAACGATACGATGTACCTGCCCTACAAATAACAAGCCCCCTCCCACCCCCCCACCCCCCCAAATAACAGGGGCATTGGCGAGCCACGGGGGCTGCCCGCCCAGTTCACATCTGACAGTCCGAAGGAGCTGCGGCCCCAGGGAAAACCAGGCTATTAGCCACCATCAGTTATGCTTCAGTTTGACATCTGTGGAAATTTTAACACGGGTTCTCTCCCTCCCCTCTCTGCCTTCCTCAATGAGAATTTACTTTTTTTTTTTAAAAAAAAAACCCAGCCTGTCATCAATTTTTTTTGCGGGGATAAAAAGCACCCAGCGGTTACTGCGCTGCAGAACCCTCCAAATGGCAGGCTCTTTGTAAACTGAAACTATTGAAAACGGGGGCCTATGTTACACAAACTTTAATTATTTAGTTACTTTAATTAACCGATAATCAGACGGCTTTTTTTGTGTGTCTGTATTGTTACATACGCTGGCAGTCCCAAGAGGTACTTTCTCCTACGTTAGGTATTCAAAATTCAATTTCATTCGATGACTTTCGCCGCAGCGGCCCCGGCACCCGGCAGAGACCCTGACGGTGTCTGCAGAGCTCGACCCACAGCCCTCTGTGGGGCCGGGGGGGTTCCAGCCCCATCTTTTGGCCGAGGAGGTGTCCCCGACGCAGGGGTCCCTCTCGGCACACAGGGAGATGGTAGCTCCATCTGATTTAGCCCAGCTGAGCAGCCAGCCCTGGGAGTGCTTCTCTCTCAAACACATCATTTCTGTACAAATTTCAGGCTTTTTTCTTCTGCCACACAGAAAATGACTGCCCTTTTTGGGGGGTGGGAGGAGGGGAGAAGTATAAGACAGTTAAAAAAAGGTTCTACCTTCCTTTTGTTTCTTTAGGATAGCTTACCCTCAAGATTTTTATTCCCTAGTCGCTCAGGAACTGTCTTCTTTATTCTACAAATTCCTCCTCTCCCCAATTCTCCTTTAATTTAAAAGGTTTCCAACGAACTATTCAGTTTTAAGGAAAGAAAATATACCCAGTGGTGTGGTTCAAAATACGACTCTCGGTAAAAATTACTTACTGAAAAGCCAATGAATTAATCAAGGCTGCTTGTCCTTCTAAATGTTGAGGCAATTTTGTAAGTAATATTTTAAAAAGCCCTGAATAATGATATTATACACACAAGTCTTTGTGGCCTCTTTACCCCCCCCAGGTGAATAATTCTTATGGGTCTCAGAGCACGAGACTGCACCCACATTCAGGGCAGGTTTATTAAAACCAGGAGAAACCCTTGTAAGTACTTTTACGACCCTTTGTGTAAATAACGTTTACATAATTTAAACAGTTTGCTTAGCTTTGCTGCCCCATCTGCCCAAGGCCCCCAAGTCCCTCTTCTCTCAGAAAGGATGCAAGGAAAGCCATAAGGTCTCGCCGAGCTGCCGAGTTAATGGCATGTATCATTTACATTGAGGGCATGGCATGTTTGCAAACTGAGCTTACCATTGAGTGATGAAGTGTACAAATGGCTCAGAGAACTCCCCGGCTGGAAGGACGGGCGATTCCTGGGATTGGATTGAAACAAGAAGCAGAGTCAGAAGGAGAGAAGATATATATTTTTATTTTTTTTTTTAGAGGGAGAGTAATATAACAGCAACAACAAGAAAAAGGAAAAAAATAAAAAAAAAAAAAAAAGGAAGGCACAAAGCCCCCTTTTCACGCAGAGAATGCGAGGGAGAAAGGTACAAATTCTTCTGAGAATGTGTTATAAAACACTGAATTTCAACTAATGAGTATTACACAATGGGTAAAAACATGTGGAAAGACACTGAGGGGAGGTGAAAAAAGGACAATGATAGCCACAGGGTAAAAAGGAAGGTAGGGAAAGTGTAAATGAGAAATTAATGATTATTTAAGTAACACACAAATGGTCTTGTAATTAACAAAGAGCTGTGAAATTATTCTTGTGTTGACCTTTGTTTCTTTCACTGCATTTGCTATTTATTTACACTCATGTTTATTTACACTTATTCATTTTAGAGGCTGTCCTCATATGCTGTCTGTTGGAGATTTAAAAGGCGAAAGAATTTTTAAGAGGGGAAAAAAGCAGGATTTACCAGCCTAGTGGTTGAAAATAACCACCTGGTATTTATGAAAGAAAAGGGAAAAAATAATAAATTAAGAGCACGAGAAAAAAAAAAACAAACAACCAACAACCCAACAAACAGGGAACAAACAACATCACCATTTGCAAAGAAGGGCTTTACGAATTTAGGAGTTTTTCCAAGAATGACAGAGAGCTCCACTGTGTTTATAGTGTAACAGCTCAGGATGTAATGAAATTACACTGCAGAGTACTTTAACAGTGTCATCTCATTAGACCTACAGTTGGAACAAGAGAGCCACATAAAACAGGCAGCTGCAAATGACTCCATTCTCATCTATTCTCATTTGCTATTAAAAATACCTTTCGGCGGCTTTTTTCCTCCCTGACATCCCTACACAAAGTACCCTGCAAAGTATGATACATGCACCTATTTAAATTAACAAAGGAATGACTTATTTTAATCTCACTGTGCTTTGGAGTGCTTTGGCCATTTGGATGAGCAATATATCATTACATACAACCTTCCAGCGCTGCAGGCAAGAAACTCAGAGCGTGCAGCATTTGGTGGGAGCCAAACAATTTCTCTAGCACACAACTGTGTCAAATGCATGCATGTATTCATTATTGAGAATGCGAGGAAATAGCTTTGATGTAGTGGAAAAAAGAAGATGATAAAAGCACCTCTGCAATGTGTGTGCCATTATCAATGGTGGCAGATAGACCCAACTGCAGAGCCTCCTATGTGATTAGTAAATATACATATAATTGCTGTGGCCAATTATCAGAAAAATGAGATCGGTAATTACAAGACAGAAAATTAACTAGAACTCTTATTAAGGCTTTGTTTCCAATTCAAACAATTGGAAACTGCTGGAAAATACAATTAAATCAAAAGTAACTGAAGAGTAAAAGGAGAAGCCAAAATTGCTTTACGATTTTCAAAGACTTCTATTAAATACAAGGAGTGTTTGATATAACATGCCCAAATTCTCTTTGAACTTAGACCGGGCGAGGGAGAGGTTATTGTTTCTAAACTTATAAATGACATCAATATAGGAAGCTTCCCACTGGAGAGTGGAAGGAACATGAGGAAATAAGCAGTGCAATTAAACTTCCTCCACTTCAAAGAACCGCGCATGAAAATTATTCGTATTAATACAGAGAACGCGGGGCAAAACGTCAGGCTCACTCACACGGCGTGGAGCCCGACAGGTTTTGCCTCTTCCCATCCTTTTCCCTGTTCCAGCAGAGCCTTCCTGGGCTTCCTCCCACAGCGGCCAACGCTGCCTTCCCAGGTGGGACAGACTCCAAGCAGAGCAGGTAGGAAATACTCCGGGCATATATTACAGATCAGTTTGAAAACTACAGGGCAAAGCTATCGGAGCCTGTTCCCCAGGGAACTGGCTCTACCCCCGCTATTTATTTTAAGTAAAATAAAAGTGAGGAGCTTCGTGCAATCACTCCTGTAATGGGGCTGCTGGGTGGGATCAGTCCATGCTGGGGAGCGGGACAGGAATGCGGCGCTTCACGCTAATTTGGTAGGTGATAATTTCTGCCTTCACAAAGAGATGACAGACCCTTAAGAGAGCGAAACTTCATCATGAGAGGGGAGGAGAAGCTGATGAACTGCTCTGAAGCCACCAGCATTTCACTGTGGGTATCCCTAAGGTCCATGCAAGCAAGGGAAGAAGTTGTTCCAACATACGTATCAATGCCTTGATCATGCAGCTCCTGAACTGCAGCACAGCCAGGAGACAAGGTGCTCCTGCATCAACATGCAAGAAAATTTCACCTGGATCAAAGTAAATGTTCAATGCTATTTTTTATTTTTTTTTTTGGCACATTTTTCTGTACAATCCCCATCCAAGCCCACTCTCTCCTGCCACAGACCTGCCAGTCATGGCCATGCCTTGGTTGGTTTGCTCTCGGGAGCTCAGGAGGAGATTGTGTGCGTGGGTGGAGATGGATCTCTGTATGAAAACCAGATGCTTTAATACAGTCTTCCCAAGGATTTTAGACTGGGCACCCCACAAATTTACTGGCTCTTTGCCCGACGCATTGCAAGGACAAATGCACCTCCACCTTTTGGGAGGGTGCATCAATCTCAAGAAAACACTCACCAGGAAATGGATTATAAGTTACGAGATCTACCCCAGAGAAACCAACGACTGAAATATTTCAATTTCTGATATTATTCAATGCAAGACCATTCGAGTAGTAGAAAGGTGAGAGTATTTTGTAGTTAGAGCTGTTTCTCTCTAACGAGAGAAATTGCTGCTGTAACTTGAGCAATCACCGTGTTGTGTAAAAGCAAAAGTTCCCACAAAAGCTACACAAAATAAATACATCCTCTTTTGAATCCTGAAGTTCCCTGGACTTCGGCTGGGATTCAAAGGGATGGGAAAATGAGGAAATAAAGCAAACCTACATGCGCCTCTACCAAGGTCACATTTGATGTAGCCATAGGGAATGGCCCAGCTGCACTCCTATGGCCTGCCCTTTTCACCCACCTGCACACTGGAATCATACCATAGAAGCAAAATAAAAGTAGAAAACCAAGATTTTAAATGAGTGAGGAATAGGTATACTCCTTTTAAACTACAAAATGGTTCTTTCCTTTTCACTGAATACCGTATTTTTAACCAGCATCACAATGACCCATGCATTGGGGATGCTGCTAAAATGATAGTCAAGGTAGGACTGGCCTCTTGCATCCCCAGCAGCTGATTCCCAAGACTGACTATTTCCCTAAGCATCCAAGCAACATTCCCGTAACTGGGATCTGCTGCGGGAGGAGAAGACAAGATCAGCCTCTGGTTTCTCAAAACCAGCTGAACTGTGCACACGCAGTGAGAACGGGGAAGGGCAAGAGGAAAAAAAGTTTGAGTGATGCCTTTGCCTTGTGAATAATGAACAGTTCAAGAAGGTCAACCCATTACAAGTGAAACCGTTTAATTATTAATTATGCACAATCTACGAGCAAAAGGACAAGTTCAGAATGTTTAATGTGTGGTAAGTCCGACTGGACCCTCTCTTGGCATTTTGTTATTAGCACTTGTCAGCAAGGTGCTCAGGCATAAAGAAAAAAGCACAGCAGCAGAAAATCTGAGCCAGCAGGAGGAGGGAGGGCTTTAAACTTCAAACACTGCTCCTAATATTTAATTTATAGAGTGCCGTGGCTCTGGTATAAACCTTATTGACTTCCACGGAGTTAGGGGAAGTCACATTTATCTAAATGAAGACCCGAGAACGAGAACGCTGAGACAATCCCTTCAAAAGCACCCTCTTTTGAAGGGAGCGATAACATTACTATCTGTAGTTTCTTTTTTATTTTTTTTTTCACAGGTCTGAACAAAGGAAGAGTGAACCACCCAACAGTGTGTCCAGAAGTCAACCAACCCTTTGGAAGCTATGCAGCAAGAGCTTGAATTACAGGTCTGACCATTATCCTCACCTACTTCTCAAACCTGTTATTCGAAATGTTTCCTGATCTGTTTGATCTCATGAAGCAGAGCAGTGGCAGAGATGCTACTAAGGCTCAGGAAATAAATAATGGTCCAGCAAACCCACAAATAAATGTGGATAAGGCACCTTTCCCCTTTTTGTCCAGCTCGGAGGTTTACCTGGACAAGCTCAAAAAGGAACTTCAACAGATAGAGATCTGAGTTACTTATTTTGTTCGGAAACCCTCTTATGTCACTGAAATTTGGGAGTAGTTCTTGCCTGGCAATGTACACCAAAAGCAGCCCATGCTTTACACACGGTCAGAGGTCCAACTCCAACAGACAATCTTTTGAGAGTGAAATATTTTCTCGAAGCGACTGTAAGTCAGAGATTTATCACACCCTTTCTGAAGAAGGAGGAAGCCCATGGTCTGTCTCCCTGCAACAGGAAAATCAGCAACTGCAGCCTTCTACCTAAAACCTTCCTGAAGGCGATGGCAAAGCCCCCAGCTTTGTGTTAAGATCAAACCTGTGTTCCTCCTACCTTCTCCCTGGGGGGACAGCCTGTTGGGCAGCCACAATGCCAAACGCTGGCAGCTTTGTCACCGAGATGTCCCCAGAAGAAAGCGTCGGCTCAAAGACAAAGCTCAGCTCCACTTTGGGGGTGACAGAGGTTGGTATTCCCAACCTCACTCAGTGCAAACAGATTTTACCCCCCCTCTTCTCATCTGCTAACTCCCTCCCTTCTCTGTGAAGGGTTAAAATTCCCCATTCCCCACAGCTCCCACTATTTTGCAATACTCTCTCCTCAGTGCGATGCTTGTGCAGAAGGAAATGCCATGGTCCTATGGCTCCACGGCCACAGGAGGGAAGTTAGCAGAACCCAGCAAACCAAACTTCAGCTCCTCTCTCCTCTGGGTTTCCCCAGCACACCCTGTCTTTGAAATTACCATCTCCTCTGGGCAGATACTCCTATTCTGCAACTCGTCCACTGATGCTGAAACGGCAGTATTTAATAAATAATGGGTGTGCTTTACAAAGCACTCCTGGTTTATCACTTTAGCCTAAAAAGATCTCTAGGATTAAAGAATTTTCACGCACTCCAGCTTCTCTTTTACTAAAGCTTTCAAAGAATATGCATAGTTTTATACAGTAGCTGCATTTTTACTTTGTGGGCAAATAGTGATTTATTTTTTTTTCACATGAACTTCAGTTTTAGATGCACTGCAAAGTGCAATTACATGTAATAAATGCACTGCAGTTACCGAGCCATTCCGACGAGACCGAGAAACTACAATATTGCACACGTTCAGATTTACTCCTACAAGGACAACTTTCTTTTACAGCATTCCTGAAAAAAAAACAAAACCCAACAAAAAACCCAACAAAAAAAATATCCGTTTCTGACTTTCTAGCCAATCTACTTCAAAAGCCTTGCACAAACCTAATGGCAGGTGATTTCCTACAAGTAACAAGTCTGCAGAAGACAGCGATGTCTAGAGGTGGCTCAGAGGCCCAGACTTGAAAGCATTTCTGGATTGTCCCCGTTACACTCCCACCCCCAGCAGGAAGGTGAAAGATGATTACATCTCTGCGCCAGGTCGCTTCTTGCTCTTTTCTTAGTAGCAGATGCCAAATGTGACAAATTATACGCGGGGGCATTTTGGTGTGAAGTTTTGTCTGCTGGGATTGGAGTGTCAGCAGTAAACTCATTTATTTCCAGATCTCCAGCTGGATGGGAACCAAGGTCGAAAGGCCAGTGTTTTATCCACCAAAACACTCAGCCTACCTTTAACACCTCACATCACGTGAGGACCAGCTATTCTCTCCGCAGCACTACCTGCTCCACAAGTTCTTGAAAATACCACCTATGTGTAACCTCCAAACCTACCAAAGGCATGGAGATGTTCCTGGTTAAATAAGTCAGTAGAAACTTGGGGCTATCCGGCTGTGACTTGTGCAGCATTTGCTACTACAAAATTTTTTTTTTTTCAGAGCCCAGAAGATGGAAGGAAAGAAGCAGAAAAGTGTAATTAACATCAGGAATAATCTAGAGTGTAGGACATGACATTTTCTACCTCTCGCCAAGCTTTGTCGTTGTTAGTGGGGCTCTCTAAAGGGCCTTGCAGAGAAGCGTACAGGTAGCTGGAAAACAGGTTAATCCTTTAACCGTAACTGTAATTGCTTTCTCTCTAAAACAAACATAAGAATTTTTTCCTCTCATTGCTGGTCTCTTGTCGATCATAAGGCAGCAGAGCACAGCGGTGGTTTGGGTAGACACACACACGTACGCACATTTCAAATAGCTAAGGCACAGCAGCATGAAACGTAGCCTCTACCTGTTTGCACCGAAGGGACTCGAGTGAAAAACTAAAACCATTTATTGTTCCCTTTCTCCTCTGTACACTCCCAATGCATTTTTATTGCTTTTTTCATAAAACACTGCCGCAAATAATCAAGCATGACCATTGACATCCACAAGATTGAGTTTTAGGAACCATTAAATGAGCTTGCCCTCTTGGGAAGGTTCTTGCTCAGGTTGGTCTAAAGGTAATTATTCAGCAATTCCTACCTGTGGTTTTACCTTGTTCCTATATAAGTGTCTCAATCTCATACACTAGTAAGGTCACAGTTTCTGTCTCAATAAAAGTATACCCTAAAACAACTTATTCACATGACAAAATATGGTGGGTTTGTATACACACGTGTGTATCTCCTAACACTGGCTTTTCTTGCATGGAAATCTTCAAAACTCCAGGAATTTTCAGGGTTAAATATAGCTGTTTGCACATTTAAATCCACACCTGAGAATCTAAAGAGAAATTCCTAAAGAAAAAAAAAAAAGTCATCTTTCATTCTGAGCCTTTGGACTTTTCTACTTCATTTACAGAAATAGCAAAACGTAGGATGGATGCGTAAGGTTAAGAAATTCAGCACTCGAGAGGCAACGGTCTTCATTTGTGTTATTTGATCAAGCTGAACATCCTGTGAATTTTTAAGGCTCTGCCATAGCAACAAATAGAGGGTTATATTTAAGCAAGTGAAAAAAAGAAGGGAATAGAAACAATTTACAGGATACATGTATTAAGTGCAAATTATTTTTTCCATGGGAAAATTTGAAATTTTATTGAGACTGAAATGCTTCACAGCTCAGCATTAACACTGCACTAGCGTTAACTGATGCTGCTAAATGTTTCTAGAGTACGAATTTAAAAAGGAAAAAAAAAAAGAGGTCTTTGATTTGTGGAGTTTGTGAAGTCCTTGAGCTAGATTAAACTGCAGTCTTGTGAGACCGAGTATCTCTGTGGGGGCACTTAACAGAGATGCTCAAGAAACTCATGGAAAGCTTCTCACTACTTACTCATCAAGCTATCCGAGTAAGGATTCATGAGTACAACTAATTAATTTTTCTTTTACATTTCTGCATGACTCATCAAAACAGGCAGGCTTTTCAATGCTGCCTCCTATTTGTAAAAATAGGATTTGCTCTTGGAAGTCCTTCATTCCTCAAGCTTTTAATGTAATTGGAATAATACAATAATTTAACTAAAACCAATGGACAAAAATCGAGTGCTTTTTCTCCCTAGTTCAATATAGTTTAAAAAAAGAAAAAAAAAAAGCCAAACTAATACCTAAGTCCCTATTGCACTGAGACAAGCTACGGAAACTTTGAAACCAAAATTATTTCAGGTTGTGAAGAGGAAAAGGTTAGAAACTAGAGCTGATGCTTAACTACAGAGCTTGTGACCACAACTGCTCCAAGTACAGCGAAACCCGCTTTACAGCCACCACCCAAGGGGCTGGCAATAATTGCCTTCCTAGAAGGAATACTCTAACTAAATAAAGGTCAAACAAAATAGCCCTGGAGAGCTTAAAGAAAATTTAAAGAAGTTGCTGAAGTCAGGAGGAGTGCCCGTTGGATGCATTCCACGGTGCAAGTCTTGTCCACCCAACCTTCTCCGGATGCAGAGCGGACAAAAACAGGATGGAAAGGATGGGATGGGAAGCTGACGTGCTGAAAAGAGCCCCGAGAGCTGTCGGTTTTTGGGACCTTCATCCTTTTGGGATGGCCTTTTGGGACCTTCATCCACCACCTGCAATCTCCCAGGTGTTTTACTAAACGCTGATCTCACTGGCAATCAGGAAAAGCGACATTTTTAGAAGGTTTTAGAAATACTGCGTCCGGAATACGGCTGAAGAAGTAACTGTATGGTAATTTCCTACCTAATACACTTTGACAACAAGGTAACAGGGAAATAAGTAACTACAGGTTGGAAGAATCTTGAAAATAATGCCACTTTTCAACTGGCTGCAAGGAACGCAAAAATAGGCTACGATCAGAGCTCTGATTTTCCTCAAAACCTAACCCCACGCTTTGCTGCAGATCCCAGTAACCCACTGCTTACACCAAACTGAAAATTTAGAGTACCCCTATCTACCTTTTAAACTGAGTATTTTCTAACGCATTTAAAGGAAAACACATCATTATACTCAAGGCCACAGTTCTCATAATCTCTGTTTGGAAATGGAATTTGATTTATGGAGTGACTCCTGCAGACAGCAGCAAAGAGAAGACTTAACTGGACCATGTAAGTTGTCCAGGAGGTTGCTGGAGATACGGAGGCTGAGAAGGGAACAGATTTTTTTGTCAGCTAAAACAAAATAATCATGGGAGGCACTCTGAGACCGTGAGCAGCATGGAAGGTTTTAAACTGATTTTACTTGCAATCTTTAGGTTTCAGAGTCAACCCACTAAGTGAAATTGGGTGGCCTGCATTTCTCCAATGCAGCATTAATGGTATTATTCTGAGGCTTTGTTGTTTGCATTTCAAAATTATCATCTGGAACACATTCCCATGACATTTTTTTTTATTAAATGCACCACGTGCTTTTGAAGCAGAATCCTGGTGCCAAGTGGGTTGCATTGCAAATCCTTTGGCTGCGTGATCACGAAACACAGGGCCGTGTCTAGGACATCTTCCAAGCTGGGCAATGGCTCCTGCTTCCAGCATGACTCCGTTCTCCTTCCTGTCGGAGCGTTTCTGGAAAGACCACATGCACAGCAAGCGATGCGTGGCCTTCCCAAGAGGGATTCATCTGCACCACTCACTGCTTTCCATACAACATTTTAGTGAGTTGGAGACAAACTAAGTCGAGTGCTAGAATATTAAATGGTCCTCAGCTCTCAAATAACGGCAGCCTGCCTTTATTGCTGGCTGTGTTGCAGGATGAACTACGTTAATGACTAGTCTATCCTCATGTCTGGACCAGAAGCAGGAGTCTTATCACGGTGGGAGATGCTGCTATGATGAGGACCATTGCTTAAATGAGCGTGTCTTATTTGCAGCTGGATCAGATTCCACTCTAAGTTACCACATGTTAAAAAATAAAGGTCCTGGCAGGCATGTATCCTATTCACACAATGGTCCTCGCTAATTTTGCCATTAAAAAAAAAATATCCCAGAACTAATGCCATTAAAAGCCCAATAAAACATAATTTAACAAAAAAACACAACCAAAACTCAGGCATAGTTTACTGCGATTTGAGAAGAAGCGTGCCAGATTTTTTTTTCTTTTTTTGTTAAATTATCCTACTTCTCAAATCACCTATTCATCCTGCAGAATTTCTGCAAGTAAATTTAAAACCTAAAAAACTAACAGACAGGCTTTTTAAACTGCCAAAGTGACCTGCAACGTCTCATACATTTCAGTGAGACTTCAAAACCAGCTCCAAAAACCTCACTACTGCAGAACACCTGACAACTCCCCTGCACCCGTTTTATTCCGCAGCGCACCACCTGCACAGCTTGAGAAAAGTCCAGGGTACCCAGGTAATACAGAAGTAACCTCTTAACTTGTTCAGTCTTCAATAAATCCTATGAATTAAAGATGATTATGAATGAACAGAACATTAACTTTTGGATTCTTGCTGGCTTTTGGTGGAACATGAAACAGTTCTACAAAACCCCCTTAACTGCCAATATAATAAGTAACTAACATAAAGAATCAAGGTCTTAACGTTACTCCTGTTTCATCATTTTTAACAACTTCTAGGTTCTCTCTGTATCAAGCTCTGGAGTTTTTAGCCTGGCTCCATGGGTAAAGGCTGGGGGAAACACGCTGCCAGCCAAGACCCAACTTCAAGAAACGCTCACATCCACAGAGCTGTTTAATCCCAATTTTAGGAGCCAGAAGTCCAAAATATCCTCTGTCACATAAAAAGACATATTAAGGGACTTTAGGAAAGAAAGACTCGGAGTTTTCAACTGCAACAATGATGTCAGCAAATTATTCCTATGGCATGAAGCTACCAACGGGGACCGAAGATCCTTACGGCAGCTCGATCCCACTCTCGCAGATCCATTCCTCCTGTATCCTATGACACCACGGCTCATCCAGAAGCTGTGCCATTGTGGGAACACTGCTGTGAGCTATCTGTTTGGAGCAAGAGGCGAGCTGCAGATCGTCACTCTTTGCCGTTCTGATCGTCATTAAGGTCGGTGGGGAATTCTGCACCGGTATCTGGGGGGTTCCTGTGGGGCCGGGCTGCACGGCGCAGCTGGGGGAGAGGGGCTCTGCTCCTACCTCTTTGGAGTTTTAGGACCTCTTTACAGCCAAGGGGGAAAATTTGACCCAAAATAATCAGTCTTACATCACTAAGCATTTCTAATCTTTAATACTCATGGTAGCAACAACAGCTGCACGGTACCAGACAGTAAAGAGACTTTCCCTCTCAAAAGGTCCTTGCGTAGAAGGAAGAGTGAGTATAAGCCAAATAAGCAGGTCCCTCTGTTACTCCCCAGGAGGCACATCTTACAGAAGACAAAGTGAGGAGGGGGGAAAAAAAAATACTCACAAGTTAAACACATTTTGCTTTGAGGTCTCTGTACACAGGACAAGGCAGGAGGATCTGTTAAAGTCAATGCTACCCACTAGCTAGAACAGAATAACCCGGAATATAAACGTCCTCCAAGACACTGTTGCGCCAAGAATTTGCACTTCCAGGTGTGGCAGCCACTATCTAAATGCTATATATCTTATTAAATGACCCTCTAACAATACACACGTACCGAGCAAATAACACTACAGAGCAAATCCATTCTCCTCTTCCCCCCAGGCTCTCGGTGTTATGGCACGCAACTTCCATTTAGACACCGAGTGTGTTGCGAAACAAAGCGAGTGGCACTTAAAGAACTTTCAGCTGAGCTATTCTCTGTAACCCGACGTCTTACCGTGCCCACGAGCACAGTGCTCCCTGAACCACCAGCTCAGGAGAATGATGGCTCCATAGCCTACCGTGGAACATAAAATAAGTTAAAACAAGTAAATAACAAAACGCTACCGTTCAAGCTAGCTTGGTATTCAGATGTTCGCAGGCTGCAAAAAGTTCCTTGGTTAAAGTTTCTCTGAGAAGACCGGAGCCGTTCTAACCTTGAGGAAAAGATGTGAAAGCTGCAAGAAGCTCTACCATAACATGCAAGTATTTAGGGCTTCGTTTTAGAATACTGAGTTTAGATATAGGCACTAGTACCAGCCCATTTAAAGGTAATTTGCAAAACACAAATATAAATACAAGCACCTTCAACTTCTTTACGATAGAGATGGCCTTTTGTATATACAGCATTGGTACTTTGGAATTTCCATGCCTTGACCAAAGATATATATATAACAGGAATAACAACAGATGAAAAAGAGGAAAGAAGCAGAACTGCCTAAAAACCCTCCCAAATAACCAAACTGCCATAAGAGCCAGGTAAAAGAGCTAGCACGGCTGGAGGACTACAAGGACTTCTTTCCTTTACACAAAGGCTACTTGTTCATCTTAATTTGACTGCATCCCTCAAGGCCCAAATGTCACTTCTAAAAAGCTCAGTTAAGTCATTAAGGGACTGTCCTGGTTTCAGCTGGGAGAGAGTTAATTTTCCTTCTAGCATTTGCTGTGTTTTCAGATTCGGTGTGAAAGGAATGTCAGTAACGCATATTGTTTCAGTTGTTGCTAGGTGATGTTTATACTACTCAAGTATTTTTTCCAGCTTCCATTCGAGAATAAGCATAGACAGAACAATGGAATGGCCAATGGAGTGTTCTGTACCATTGGGGTCTGTGGGGTATATAAATGGGGGGTGGCCAGGGAGCAGGACAAGCACCCTGCTCAGGACAAGCACCAACCAATTCGGTGGGTGGTGAGAGTGACCTGTGTTGTATTACTTTATCTTGTATATGCTGTTAAACTGTCTTTATCTCAATGAGGTTTTTTTCCCCTTCCTTTCCTCTCCTTTTCCACATCTTCCCCCTACCCTTCTGGGGGGGGGGGAAAGGTGAGAACCATGAGAGCGGCTGCGTGGTCCTAGCTGCCAGGTGGGTTTAACCCCTTTTATTCTCTAATAAAAGGACAAAGGTGTTCACCAGAGGTAAGGGTGTTGAGTTTAGCAGTTCACAGAGGTAGCAGTTACAGATGGAGACACAATCGAGGCGGAGTATCACACCGGCCGTGAGCTTATGCCGACCTAAACGAACCTGATGCACAGGACAGGTTGGAAGTAGCCAAATGGTTTAAATGGACACCTGAACCCCCCCGTGACTCCAACCTGACGAGCCAGCGATGGCATTCCACTAGTCTTAAAAAAGTTATAGCTTTTTTTTTTTATCCTTCTTCAAACTTCCCAGTTATCATAATCATCTTATTAAACATTAAAAACAAGGCAAAACTGACAGCAGCCTGCCCCGGGCTACAGCCTGCCTGTCAAGAGTTGGGACCCCTGCTTACACCTCAGATTGGGAGGGGAGACGGGAGCTGCAAAGAAGGGTTTCAATCGAGAAACACGACGTGGGCCACTGAAATTCAGTCCGGGTCTCCCCCATCTCAGCTTTTCATTTTGTCCTTCTGATTAAATAAACCCAAATCCAAGGAAGTCCAGATGCTTTCCTGCTCACACCTACTTCTTCCCTCCTTACCCAAACACCCTTTTGCCTCTCTAAATCTCGAAAGTCCGCCGCCACTTGAATGTCTCTGTTCCAACTCATCTGGCAAACGCGGAGGATCAACTCACACGATGGGGTTGAGCCTTTAGGGCCTAAAGAGCTAAAAGGACACGGCTTTGAGACGATCGAGTCTTTCAAAGCCTCAATATTAAGAGCAGAAAACCAGCATAAAGTGGGACGGGGCCAGTTGATGTTCGACAGCTCCAAGCTGCACAAGGCAACTTGTGCTCGGAGGATGTTGGGCATTGTGCTTCATTAGGAAACAAAATATAAGCTTTCCACTCCATTAGGAATGACTTTAGGAGTGAAAGCACATAAGACGACGACTCACCTCATCAACAATGCACTGCAATAACTGGAGAGGCTGCAATGGAAAGAAGAGAGGGAAAAAGTATTAGCCTATATGCAATATCTTTACAGTGGAGTGGAAAGAAAAAATCATTAATGCAATAAAATATAGCAAGATTAATCAACAGCAGCAAACTCTTATAAAAACATTGATGCTCAGGATGTTCTATTATTTCTAATGGTACCTAATCTAATACAGGCAGTTAAAGGTTTGCATTTTCTTCAAAATGCAATTTGCTAAGTTTAAAACAAGGCATTCAAGCATGCAGAGGAAGCAGCCATCAGGAAAAAGAAAAGTGAATTTTTTTCTGAACTCATAAAGCTTACCATTAAAGATCCCTGGTTTTTCTGAATCTGAAAAAAGGCAATATGTAATTAGCATGTCATAATCAAAATGACTCACTTGGACACATTATGATCACTGAGAGAAAATTATTGCATCGCTGGTGGCAATTTGTGGGCATGTGTTAACACAATTTACATAATGAAAATACACAAATGTTAATAGCTCGCTTCTCATTTATAGGCGAAAGTCAGCAGAATGTTAATTTCACACAACACTTTTTAGTACCCTCCAGGTTGTATTAGAATAGGAAGAAAAACCATAATCCATTTCAAAAGGCTGTTTACGATTCAGATATAAATAATGTTTTATATTGCTAGATTGTGAACACTGGGCTTAATGTTGCAATCATTGCTAATGTTATGAAGCTCACTCTTTTTAAATTAAAAACCGATTTATTTAAAATTGAAATTAAATCATAGTCAGAAATTAGAATTTTGGATTACTGCCAGACTCTGCTCACAATCCCTTTTTTTGTGAAGAAAACTTTAATTATGTGGTTGAAGTATCTGCTGCTGCTCAGGAAAGCCTTTAATACTCCACTTTTACCCAAGTTTCTTATATATTCCAACCCAGTTTTACTCTGACGATAAGCTGAGCGTCGCCATCTGTGAGGCTGCAAAGTTTGATGAACTTTGCGTTGTTTTAAATGGCGAAGGAAAACCTTGTTATCAGTCATCTCCCACCCATTCTTAAATTTCTTAATATCAATTTGGTTGGGAAATTAATTAGTAGTTTGTAGTAACAGACCATTCGGCTGCTTACAGAGAGCTACAAAACATTCTGGCCCATATTGGCCCGGCACCTTTCCATTACAAAAAGAAAACAAAGGCAGAATTGCCATACAAATAATTAAATACAAAACATCTGAGTGAATTTAGGGATGTTGCTACTCTGATTGTCTGTCTATGCACACTGTTTCTAAGGGCTGGGGAGAATTAATTACGTATTTTTCCTACAGATACACAAAGTTGCTCGCAACCCAACCCAACCCAACCACGATGCACACAGAACGCGGTCCTTAGCAAAAACGTCGTCTTCTGTTCTAACACAGTTTATTTGGCTTGCCCCTTACGTTTAATATTCTCTGTTGTATAGTGTCACGATGATGAATGTTGCAGGGCTGCCATCAGCTTTGGAAGCTCCCCCCTGCCCCCCCCCCAACACCCAGCCAGAGGCAGGATCCTCCAATAATACTTTACAGGTACTAAAATGTAATATAGAGGAGGTTGAAAACTAGCACCAAGAAAATAGCTGGCATTATGCACACGTGAAGTCTTTCATTATTGTATTAGTAGCACACAAATATACACATGAAGTTTCTATGTATAATTCTATTTTTTTCCAAGGAAGAAAATAAAATAACAAACAGATAGAAGTAGCCCATTATATTTTTTTAACGGTCAATGGCGATCTATTATAGTTCAACAGAATAAATTTGCTGGTTTGCATTACTGCTAATAAGCAAAATATTCTGTGGATATAAAAAGACTTTTTTTTTTTTTTTTTTTTTTTTAATACTTCACTTCCAGATGCTGAATGATGAAACAGACTCAGCTTATTCAATAGGGAGGATTTGGAGCTCCTTTAGATGAGTGCACACGAATGGGCGATTCAGTTTGTCATCCAAACAGAGCATCAGTCACGTTTCCTTACCGGGAAAATAGGTCTTGTCAGGAAAAGGAATAGAGGTGGGACCCTATATAGCACCCTCAACACAGATACGATTACAGCCAATTTCAGAACAAGATTTAAAATATTATTTCTAATAAAAGCACTCGGTGCTTCTGATGAAAAATAAAGCAAGGCAAATCCAAGTATTACAGAATTCTTCCCGTGACACTGCAACTCTCCGCCGGAGCAGCGGGCCCTGCTTCTGCGAGAGACGCGCGCTCGCTCGCACACACATCGTTACCGGGCTTTATTACACAATTTTGATGGCGACATATTATTTTGAGATCATCTTCATAAATTTTGCATTAAGGTAGCTGTGCCAGTACCTGGAATTGATTCAAAATGCTTAAGACACTCAATTACTTTTTAACGCTGTTACCCGATGTAATGACATATCTGCTATTTCCCTTGCATTTGATGATGCAACATCATTGTAATTGATTCATTTTCTCAATTAAATAAAGCTACTGTGCTTTCCTCTATGCGAATGCCACAGAGACTCCCCGGTTAGATGTATTACCTATTTTCCCTGCCTCAGATATATTGCTCCTAAGGCTGCTCTGTGCTCCTCTGTTAACTCCACTAGAAAATGCAACGTTACAGTCGTATTTTTCAAGTTCTGAACAGCAATGAACTTAGCTGTATTTATATTAGGCATATTTTTCACTGTTAAAACTATGTTGTTTACCTTTTCCGAGATCACATTATTGGGCAGGCGCCGCAACTATAAACCAAACCCAACCGACGACAACTTTACAGTCAGTGCTTCTCCTTTTGCACACAGTTCATGAAAAAGTGAAGCATCCAGTTTTATAGCACATTAAGAACAGTTTTAAAAGTACTCAACATAAAATGTTTTATCTTCCTGTTCACCAATGCTGGTTTTTTGTTTTTTTTTTTCCCCTGTCCCTAACCCTCTGAATTTCGTGCACTGCTCAGGGATAAGAAGTTTAGGAGGCATCTAAGGGGGGATCCAAGGGGAGCCCAAAAGCTGGAGCGTTTGGCATGTGGTGTCCCCCCGTGTGATGCTCTGAACATCGGGGGACCAGGATGGAGACTGTCACTGCCCAAGAAGAATTTCAAAGAGTGCAGTGGTAGCAGTGACACGGGTGAAAACCCTGCTTGAAAGGAAGACAAAGAAGAGTTTTAAGAGTATCAAAAAACATCATTCTGACCTCAGAAAAAGTCACTTTAAGCCTCTCACCCTCAGCCACACCAGAAGAATGTTCCTAAGCCCCTGACCTGCTCAGCACTGGAAAATCCAGCTGGTGAGAAGGTTTTGAAAGGTTTTCATACGTAACCAAACCTGCACAAAGTTGCAGAATTAGATCAGATTTGATATTTTTGAATCTGTATTGTATTTGCTCTGTTTTTTCTTCTCTACTTACCGTAAGTGAGAGTTTATAATTGAAGAAGCAAGGAAAATGATAAATAAATCTATCACATTAACGGTCTATTTCTCAGGTCATGAATTATCAGTGGTATCTGGATAAACTACTCCATAAAGCACATTCTCCAAATGGCATTTTTTTTAAGGTTGGTTAAAAATGCAAAAGTTTGCCTCCTGCTTCATCTACTATTTAATGAATGCCTCTGGTTATGAGCAGCAACTTCTGACAGACCATCAGGTTATATTTCTGTCTCCATGGAGATACTTTGGACGGGAAGTGGCTGAGAAGACCTCTACCATCCCTTTCACATTATATTCTCAAGCACAATCAACGGAACTCAAATGAATCCACCCCGGGTAACTTAGAGGAGTCACTGGCTACAGCTTTAATTTTCCCTTTTACTCTCTGGAATTAGGACTTGCCCTGGAGCTCTTGTTTGAGAGATTTGCAGGTGACCCAGGGTTAGATCTTCCCATATCAGTTAACAAATTTTCTCTTTACATATATACTGCTTTTCAAAATAGTGATTTTTTTTTTTTTAAGTAGAAAAATACATACGCCAACAAATCATACAGTTATGGTTTTTAAGGGAGGCTTCACAGTAGAACATTTATTTTCTCAATCTAGGGAACTGTGGATTTTAGAAGCACATATAACTTACTTTCAATCATTACAAATGAGGGGTAAGTTTTACTGAACAGCAGAAATGACAAATATTGTCTCCTATTGACAAACACTGGCTTTGTCTCCGCCCTGATATAAATGGAAAAGGAATATGTAAACAAACTGCATTTCCTCATGGTCTTCACCACCATAGGTTTTAGTCTTCCTCTGGAATGAAAGCACGATATTCAGACATATTTTAAAAAGTCTTGCAACACAGAATGGTAATCCTTCTGAAAGATGTCAAAGCACCATAGCCAGTAAGACTGACCCCCCCCTAATTTGTTCCTGACGTTCTCAACATCCCTCCTCATCCCAATCTGTGGACTTTGCAAACGGCAAACTCCAATCACTGTCACAAAAGGGAGGACAAAAAAGGAATAAAAATAATTTCAGAATAATAATGTAAAAAAGACAATTCACAACAACCTTAATATTAAATATATTCTTACAATTATATTACGCTGGTTTTCCCAGAGGTCTACAAACAAATTTATATAAAGAGATTATTTCATCCACCATTGAACTGCAGCCACTTCTCACAGAAATCTGTTTATCAGAGTTTAGTAACACAATTCAATAAAGTGGGCATGAAAAACTACACACTGTTGAAATTACAGAGGGAGTGTGAGAAGCCAACAATAACTACTACCCTGGAGTAGGACCAGGGTGCTAATGGCAACCCATTCCTCAGCCAGCGGGAACGTGGGACAAGCAAGTCTTACGAAAGACACTAAATTTAGCAAACTGCTGTTTAAGACCCTGTTTGAAGCATCACAAAAAGTGCAATAAGCCAGAAACCAAATAAAGGAACTAGGTTTGGTTCTAACCAGTTCTTGCTTAACATCACCCATCTTTACCACATTTAGTGAAATGCCCACCACAGTAATAGAGAGGAACACCAGGAGAACCTAGAGGACATGAGGAATGGTCATAACTGAACAGGAATAACGTCCTGATGCTACCAAAAAAACCCTCCAAAACCCAAAAGGACAAACACCATAGTGGGGTGTCCAGGGAGGAGGACAGTCTGAAGACACACCAAGGTTCCTCTTGCTCCATGCACACCATGTCTAAGCCCGTGCACAGGACCCCCAGAGAAAGTTCAAAGCAAAGCCACAAAACCAGCCAGAAATCTAGAAAGGAGAGACCGAAAGAACTGGGGTCTTCAGACAACCACCAACGCTCCTGTACCTCTTCTCCATGTTCATTACACACACAACTACCGCTATACCCTGCAGTGAGGAAAATCTTTCCAATAACATAGAAGAGGAGCATATCATCTAAAGAAAGAAGAGAGCCTCTAAAACCAGGAGCACTGAAGAGCAGCAGATGAATAATCCATCAGGACTGTCCCTCCACCACCGCAAGACCCTTCTATCTTGAAAGGAAGCAGCTAAAGATGTCAACGGTTAAAACCTGCCACTGGAACCCATCCAGAAAAATCTGAGCTTTCCCTGAAGAGCCATAAAATCAATTGAGATGGCTACACATGACACAATTCTAGAGACATCTGAAAGGAAATTACCCAAAGCAGCAAAAAATTGGGTATACAACTAGAGTTTTCTAACTAAATTGAGGTGCTGAGTGGGTTTGGGCAATGAAAGGCACCAAGCTATGCAATGAGCATCCTCTTCTGTGTCATTCCTCTGCCCAACACAGGTAACGTTGCATTCCCTTGGGAATTAAACCCATAGCTCCATGGGACTGGTGGAAAAAAGGCTGCTGTGGAAGGGAAATACCTGCCTAGACCTCAAAATCTTTCGCTCTTACTCTGGCCTTTGAGGCTTCTCACTCCGTTGAGCAACCATGGCCCAGCAGAGGAGGATGAGATGGTCGTGTGTGCTCCTATAAGGCACATTGGAAACAGCCCTCAGCCTTTGGTAGAGACTCCATTATCAGCAGCCTGTGGATGTAGCAAAGAGTAAATTTTGGGACCACTAGGTCCACCTCCAAAAGTGCCTCAAACCTCACAGACCTGTGAGGAACAGGCTTAGAGCCACAATTAGTATTTGAGCTCTTCCAGATGGCACCCTGGGCAAGGAAACAGGCAACACGAAACAGGGATCTGCCCCTTCAGCTCCAGTTCCTGGG
>JAOTQQ010000071.1:40129213-40134213 GCA_026546715.1 Gallinago undulata | reverse complement strand
AATGATTCCCCCTATAAATCTTATTCATTTAAACTGAATTTACACACACCATTTGTCTATGTCTTAAAAATAGAGAAAAAGGAAAAAAACGTTATTTTTTTTTTCCCCCAGCTACAGCTGGAGACAAATACTCATTCACAGGAAATTTCAGGTGTTCTCAAACATGCATTCATACTTTCTGCTTTTAGAGAGAAGTAACTTCGAGTTGTTTAGGGACAAATTCTGCAAACACACATACGATTAGCTTCAATCACTGGAATCAGCCCACTGAAGTGAGGAGGATTTACTCCAGTGAGTGACTGCAGGAGCAGGCCCTTACATTGGGAGATAAATAGATATTTAGACACTAAAAAAACCCCCCTACTAATTATCCCCCAAATCAGAGTGGGTTTCTAAGGGTTCTTGTGACCAGCTATGTAAGTACATGTCTAAAATACGTACTCTTCACATAAAAATCCTTATCAAAAGCAGTTCCTTGAAAAGCTTAATAGCTACATTTTAAAGTTTCACCTCCTCAACTGTCTTACATTAAAAACTATATACAATTTCATGGACTACTGACTTGCCAAACATTCTTTTACAAACCCGATCAGTTTTTTAATTAGAATAGCAAAAAAAAGCATCTTAAACTAGCAATCCTGTTTTGCTTCCAATTCAGAAAACAATTTTTTGTCTAGAATCATACATAAAGTACGTGCTCAAACCTCCCTCCCCAAGCTCCACCACTTCTGCGAGAAGAGGGTCGTCTTAAATCCTGCCCCGTGTCACATTTGATTTAGTGTTATAATACAAGGTCTACAATGAACATCAACACACTCAAACGAGCACCAGTGACTACGCCAACGTGTGGAGGACACTTCAACACAAGAGCTTCTTTTTCAGTCCTCTCTCAAAGGAGAGGGTACATCTTAAAATATAGATAAAATATGCTAAGTATGGTCTGGTAACCGGCTACAGCTCTTCCAGGCAGTAAACATTTTCCATAGGAGATGAGAAAGTGAAAAAAACAAACAAACAAACAAAAAAATCAGTGTATTTCTACATACACAACATCTTTGCAAGTCCATAAAAGTGTCAGGAGAATTTGCTTAAAACAGCTTATGAAAATGGGAGAGAGAATGAGTCCCAGCCTATTATTCAATAACCATGTTTGTGAGGCATCTGCATAATCTAACCATGCATAAATTAGTATGTGTATTACAACAGTTATTTGCATAATAATAGCAAGTTAATAGATGCTTAAAGAGCACAGACCAACACCACCTTTAAATCAGACATGCCTCCAGGCACTCTGATCTGTATAGACCAAGATGCAGAAAACACTGTTCATAAAACATAACGAAAACATAAAAACCACATTCAAATAATTCATTTTAGTCCCTGGACACTTCACTTTTTCCCCTCTCCCAGGAAAAAATAATTTGAGGAACTACAGAATAGTTTGTTACTGTGAATTCTAACATCCATCTTGCGACAGGAATTGAGAGTAATCATCAAACCTATTTCTGGATTGGTTGTTTTGTTCAGAGCTTCACGTTTTTTCAAGCACACAGACAAAGTAACATATGACATGGTACCCCAGGGCTCAGCACTGGCCTAACCACTGACACCAAGGATGGAAATAGTTTCATCACCAACTTCGACGAAACTGAGTTAGGTCAGTGGAAAGTTAGAAAATGCCAGTATCTAAATAAAATACTAATATTAGGTCGTCTTAAAAGGGAGAATCCAGAGTTGCCTTAAGTAATCCACTCACATTGTATTTTTGAGAAGATTTTAGACCATTGTACCATTATTCAAAATTGAAATTAAAAATGAAAATATGAAAAAGGAGTAGATACACCTTCCTGCTTCCAAAGCACTGGTGTACATACTGGATTATTTTTTTAATCTCACAACAAAACAATCATTAACATCATCATAATTTTCATTGTCTCCAGGGAAAGAAAATCTAGAGTTTGGAGAAGAGAAAAAAAAAAATCAATAGAGACTTCTAAATGACTCCTTCAAGATACCACTTTTCAATTTAACAGGACAGATTTATTTGTATGTGGCTCAAATGTTCACAATTGCTCTCTGCACCTTCATACATAGGAATGAATGTCACAGTGGCAAACAGCAGTAATGAACAATCTTACCTGAGGATATGGAAACCTCCCAAGAGCAAGCTGGGAAAGGAAATAATATTTGTCTAGTTATATAGATTTGCATGGAGGGCACATTTTCTTAAAGAGAGAAAAGTACTCAACTCTCACTATTGTATAAATTGGAAAATGTCAGCAAAAGTAATTTTGAAAACACACAAAGAGCTGTATTTAGAATGGAGTCATTCACAACAATTACCCCTTGTTTTGGAATATTTCTGTATTTCTCAAGCTCTTTTGTCTGTACCACCCACTAACACCGTTTGATGCCCAACTTCCTGAGGACTGTCTAAATTAAACCAGTTCAGCCTCAATAGCGGGGCCAATGACACTGACCTTTACTGATAATTATCTGCACTGAACAGGTATTGCAGAGCATGCACTGAACTCCCAAAGTCCTCCCGTAACTGGCTCAGAGTGAAATCTGGGTTATATGGCTGAGATTTGCTTCCTTATCGGTGTCAAACCCAGTGAGGAACCTGGGAGAGGGGCACCTGGAGAGAGATCACGGCACCTGCAAAATGACACTTCCATCTTCTTCAGATCTACTTTCAATTGCACGTGATATAAACCTGATTTGCTGCCCAGACTCTTTTATAAGTAATATAATTGGTGTGTTACTGGAGTATCCACTACTATCAGTATTAGACCTAACAATGACGTTATTGTTGCCGCAGTGCTATAGGTAATAAATATTCCATGATAAATTCTTCGTACGAGACTTTCGATTTTCCCATTTGGTATCTGAACCTTGGAAATGATTCCTGCAAAATACAACTAATTTAAATTACTTTGTCTACTATTCAGTAAGGGACAAGGGTTTTTAGAGTCACCACAGACTCCTCCAAAAGGGTGTTCAGAGCAGCTCTGCTCCGACCTGCTCTCTGCATAAGCCCTCAGAGGACCCATGGTCAGATGAACTTCTCTGCAGTCCAGTTAACCTTCGTGAGTCCTCCCCTTAGCCACCTTCAGAAGGAGGTCTACCAAAAATGTTACTGGATGCACTGCCACCATTGATTTCTCTGCATGATAAACTAAGTATGTTCACATTGGACTGAGCAACAGCATCAATGCTGAAGGTCTAAGCCATCACGTCACATCCTGCAAGGGCTAAACCACACGTCAGTGCTGGGTGAAAGCTGTTTCACTGCACAGGTATTGCCACCGATACCTGAGCTCCTTGCTGCTCTGGTTACTTGACCTGGCCAGATTGCAGCTGAGGCTACGATCGTGCTGACCTACGATGAAATTTCAGCCTGGCTGGCAGCACAAAACTCTCCGAAGTATGAACAATAAGGCACAGACAGAGCCATAGCAAGGTGGGGAACTGATGGGGCAAAGACCAGTTGACATAGTCAAGCCTCACCAGTTCAGGAAAAAGGTCCTAGTAGCATACTAGCCATTTGGCTGTGAGCCTTCACAAATGCAGTAACCTCCCTTCAGATCCTCAGAGGAAAGACATTACAAAAGCAGAGCAGATCTTGAAGCATTTGTGTAAGAGTGGCGTGCAAGAGAAACCCAAAGAGAGGCATTTTTTTGGTGACTACTCTTAAAAGAAGTTCTGCAACAGTGAGTATTTGTCCTGAAAATCTGCAGATGTAGTGGGTGGGTTCTAAAAGAGCTAACTCTATTTGGACACTGTCTCTGAATTCTTACTGCACAGACACATCACAACTACAGGAACCGTGCAGCTAGATTTCCATCCACCACTGAAAAATCACCCCAATCATTCCTAAATATCTCATCAGTGGGAGTTTGCATAACGACTGAGGAGAAGCCTTTATGGTCTGCTCCATCAGCCTGGTGTTGGCCAAGGATCCCAAATAGCAGTAAGAAACCAGGCTTATATGAGACATTGGAATAGGGAACAACATGAAGATGACAAGTGAGATCTCTTCAGGTTCTCCAAAGTGATACAACTTAAGCTAGATTCCTCCTCTGGGTTTCTTCTGTGCTTTGCCTTCCTGGTTTGCCTTTAAGACTCAAGTCTTTGGGGTGAATTCTGCCTTTCGGCTTTGTTTTTGGTGCAGCATTGAGCGCAGTGCTGCACTTTGCAGTGAATTCATCCTCGTACCAAACCAACCTGAGCTAGGCAGGCTCGATCACCATCTGTTCTATCACTTGTGTCTGGCCCACAGCTTCTCCCAGCTCAGGGTGTCAACTCCAGTCACTCTCTGATGGCAGGTCCTCAAATACACTGCTAAATGGTTACGCAAAGACCCTAAGTTTTCTGTTATACTCAGTCTTAAGAACCAGGAGCTACTAAAACACCCCTTTCCATCTTCTCTTCTTTTGGGAGGTCCATGCTTAACTTCCAAAAAACCGCTCCAGATCCTAGAAGCCACTGCTGTTGTGAGAGCCTATAAATGCCTAGAAATACACCTATAAATTCACAGATTCACGGATTTGACAGAGTTGGAAGGGACCTCTAGAGATCCTCCAGTCCAACTCCCCTGTTAAGCGGAGTTGCCCAGAGCACATCACTCAGGAGCATCCAGGTGGGGCTTGAAAATCTCCAGAGAAGGGGACTCCACAACCTCTCTCGGCAGCCTCTGCCAGGGCTCTGCCACCCTCACTGTAAAGAAGTTTTTCCTCATATTTGAGTGGAACTTCCCATGTTCCAGCTTGTGCCCGTTGCCTCTTGTCCTGTCGCTGGAAACCACTGAAAAGAGTCTGGCTCCACCATCCTTCAACCCACCCTTTAGGAACTTGTAAACATAGAGGTCTCCCCTCAGTCTTCTCGAGGCTAAGGAGCCCCAGCTCTCTCAGCCTTTCCTCATAAGGGAGGTGCTCCAATCCCTTAATCATCTTGGTTGCCCTACGCTGGACTCTCTCCAGTAGTTCCCTGTCCCTCTT
>JAOTQQ010000071.1:40088028-40129113 GCA_026546715.1 Gallinago undulata | reverse complement strand
CCAGGATTCCATTGGCCCTCTTGGCCACAAGGGCACATTGCTGGCTCATGGAGAGCCTGCCATCCACCAGGACTCCCAGATCCTTCTCCTCAGAAGTACTTTCTAGAAGATCCACCCCTAACCTGTACTGGTGCCTGGGGTTCTTCCTCCCCAGGTGCAGGACCTTACATTTGCTCTTGTTGAACCTCATGAGGTTCTTCTCTGCCCAGCTCTCCAGCCTGTCCAGGTCACGCTGGATGGTGGCACAGCCCTCTGGAGTGTGGGCCAGCCCTCCCAGTTTGGTATCACCAGCGAATTTGCTGAGAATACACTCTGTCCCCTCATCCAGGTCATTGATGAATATGTTGAACAGGACTGGGCCGAGTATTGACCCCTACACAAAAATGCCAAACGCTTTTCTAAAAACAGAAGAAATCCTGATTTTTCCAAGGACTACTGACTTAAGAGAAGAGTCATTACAACAGCTACAGACTTGTAGGAATGCAATATTCATCCCACTGTAGAACAAGAGGATAATTATGGCTGTATGCACAGGGTATCACTCTGCAGATCTTATTTAAGCAGAAAAACGGCTGCCCCAATGAGGACTTCAGAGCAAGCATTTCTGTTCTCAGCGATGGTTCCTCTCCCTGTCCACCCCACACCTCAGCAGGGGCTCCAAAGGCAGCAGAGTAATTGGGGAAAGAACAGTTTTCTGACAGACATAACTACGGGGTGTATAAATGAGCTTTGAAGAATACAAGATGCATCAGGAACAAGTTTTTTGGGGGCCGTTAAAAAAGAAACGTGTTTCTGGGTGAAACTGCTCCTTGACTGAGAACTGCAAAGCAATACAAGGGCGGACAGATGATGTGCCAGTTCTGCATCCCCCCGAACCATCCCTCGATTCATCTAGTCAGAATTGTTTCCTCCCTCCAACATTGTCAAGGTATTATAAATTAAGAAACTTACCAAAGAGTATGTAATCTTCCCTGAAATAGCCTGCAGATATGTCACTGTACTAAATGTGTTTCAGATTTAATGAAGCTTTAATGTCCTTTTTAATTTTGCCTGTTTCTATATCACCAGGGGTCGAGCAAGGCAATCAGCACTCAAGAGGGTGGTTTGGTTTAAAACTAGGAAAAACTCATTTGCTTATGAGTTGCACTGTATTTTCTTAATTAAATTTACTAAGTAAAATGGTTTAAGTTCAGCCAACCAGTGACCTCTGTGTGTAGATTTAGATTTATAAATAGCGTCGCCGTTAAAGTAGAGAAAAAAACAACCAAAAAACAAACAGATTAGAGCTTCACTAAAGGGATTTTCATACTCACTGTCATCTGTCTCAAGGAAGTCATTTAAACATAAGCAGCACAAGCCCAATGCAGGACACAAAAACAAGTAAATTACCAAACTAATACATGATCAAAAACTTATCTCCTCTGCATTTACACAACAAAACTAAGGAACTTGTCGTTTCTTTTTTAAGGCATTATAACAAAACTACAGTATTCACACTAGTTAGGTTTGGGAACTGAGCAGTATTTTATATAGCTCTGGATATTAAGGAGGGAAGAAAGGAATGCTTAAACTTCAAGGAGCTGGTTCTCATTTCCCTATGTATACCCTTCGGAATACACAAGAACCGTAAAAACCATCATTTTAGAAAGGCCCAGTGAATTGCACTGCCAGGATGGTATGGAAATATAAATGAGAATCGGACCATATCAGCAAAAAGTATGTCAGAAGTACACTTTCCTCCACCATTTCACTTTAGAGCAACTACACAACTGTGTAGGGGTGGGTTTTTTTTTGGGGTGGCGGTGCATGTGTTGTTTTTTTAAAAAACTACTACTTTCTTAGACATAGAAATGGCCCATCAGAGCACTTAAACGCTCATCTTTTGGTGTTCAGTGAGGTTGTGTCCTGAAAAATGAAGTGCACTTCCAAGAGCAAGGACCCAACAAGGAGCCTTCTCCCAGACTGGGATGGAGGAGCAGATGGATGTATGGGGTGGTTTTAAACCAGTACTTGATAAACTGAGAAATAATGCCAGATTATTAAATAACAGGTAGAGGTACAGCGTGCATGAATGCTGACTTTTAACAAACTCTATCTAAAAAATACATAAGGGAAAGCAAAAAGAACAAGGCAGCCAGTTTTGGTAGAGGGAAGTGCCCAAACCCCCCGCTTTGACTTGCTGAAATAATGTAATTAACAATTTTGGAACCAAAAAATGGAAATCCAGAAATCCTCACTAACAAACTGCCTTCTCTATAGCTCTCTCCTTGCCTGGCCTGTTATTACCTTAGATTGGTAAAAAGAATTACAACCGCGACTCGGTCCGTATCCTGTTCAGAAAGTGACTGAGGGAAGGAAGTTCAAAACATATTTTTAGGACACTCGGGCAATAAAGTCTCCCACTTAGATTATTGTCTATGTTGTGCAAGTTGTTTTTTAATTTACAGTTATACTGAAAAGCATGGGATGTTTTTATTCTTAATTTAGACACATTCCATGTTTCTCAGCATAACTGCAAATTGAAAATAAGCACTTACAATATCGCTAGTGATCTAGCTGAAGGAGGACTTTATAGTCTGAAATGTTCTAAAATTTGTTCTTAATTACTTTGCGCACATTTTACACAATTAAATTTCCATCTAAGGATTTTGCATTTAGATTGTGCACTGCAGTTAAACCCTCATTTTATGGAAAAGCAGCCGCCACTTCGGAACATTCAGACACAGGAAACTTTAAAAATCAGACTTAACTACTGGATAACATAAAATTCCCCAGGTGAAATTTCATTCCAAGACCAATTTATACATTCCTAGATAGATGGCTTAAAATCACCTGAAACTCTGCAGGGTATGGACCTTAATAAATATTAAATACCTCAAAAACTACTCTAAGATTTTTCTTGCCTTCTAATATCAATTTCACTGTCCTCTTATTGCACAGTTTAAAAAAAAAAAAAAAAAAAAAAGAATCCAAAAGGATATAACAGCAATTTACCAGCGTTAAAGTGCTTCTGAGGTTAAACTGACAACAAAGAGGAACAGAAACACAAAGCATCTTGAAGTAGGGTTTCAATTAAATGTGCAGGATTTAGTAATGCAGGACGAAAAAAGAGTTACAAATTAATTTAATCTTCTGCCTATAGTTTGCAGCTGCACTCCAAAGTGTCTGGGGCTTAAGAACAAAGCCTTGAAAGGCCTCGGAGTGAGGAAAGCTTCAATTTTTAATGTATAACGCCATTAGCTGATAACTTGTGGAATCTGCGACCCCTGCGGAGGGGCATAAGCGCGGGTAACAGAGACTGATGAAGTGACATATTTGTTCATGTCTAGGACTATGAGGAAGAAGGTTATTACTAATACCGTCAGGCCCAACAGAAATATGCCCTAATAACCTTTGGGACATTTCTTGGCTTGAGCAGCCGAGTTTGAGCTCTCTCTACATAAAATATATTAAAAATCAAAGCCTAATTCACCTTAATTAAAGATAATTAGTTTCACTTTGACGTCTTTTAAATACGAACTATAGGAAATGCACTGCAAACTAAAGACGGATCAGACAATGACGATGAAATTGCACACTTCTTCCCCGCCACAAACCCCTCACATTACCAGGCTTTTAGGGCCACGTCTTCAAAGGTGTCGCTCAGAATAGCGGCGCCTTTTCTAAAGGGGGAAAAAAGGTGGGCTGGCGGCCTTTCAGGGCCAATCTGTGGAAATTGTCAGGTGCAAAATTCACACAAATGGTCCATAAAGACTAATGAGACTACTTGTTTGAGCAGAGAGGCTTCCTGCTTTTTTTTTTTTTTTTTTTTTTTGCTGCATTTAGATGGAAAAAAAAACACCAAAAACCCACGTTAAATTTGGTTGTGCTGGTGGAAGAGCGGCTCAGCTTCAGCCGAACTCCATCTCCGCTGGCACGAGGGAGTTCATCTGTTATTACAAACCATTTAAATCACAGGGAAAGGCGGACTCGACTGACGAACGCTCCGAAATTTTTGACTTTTTAAAAGCAGCAACAGCTCTACTGCAGGGTACAGGGAACATTAATCTCTATTACCTAACCCTATATATTCTGAATACACCAGAGCTGTTGTTATATCCCTTAATTGTCCCCTCATCTATCTCCTCAGGTAGAGGAGTCCATTATTTATTTGGCCGCCGCGCTGGCTGCCCACAGCGGCCTACGAGCAATTGCTGAGAAACATGATACATGGAGGTCTCAACCCGCGCAAACTGTACCTAAACTTACACTTTATTGCGGCTTTAGTTCACAATCTTCACCTAATATAGGGTTACATCCCAGCGCAGCAAGCGGATAAATCATCCTGGAATATTTTACTCCGGCTAAGTTTAGCTGGGAGTGGAGCATATGTGCTTCCGAGTCACTGAAGCAAAGGCCCATAAAATACACTAATTACTGGAAGTTATGGTCACTGAGTGATTGATAGCGCTCTGTGAGGCAACTTCCCCCTTCTCCAGCTCTTCTGACGGGCCTCCCCCTCCCCACCACCACCACGCGGCGATTATTAATTCATGACCCAACCCTCAGGCACTGGTACCTTTTACTTCTCATTCCGCTACCGCTAAGACGGCGACGGGGCCGGACATCGTCTGCCTTTCCTCCTGGTGGCCGCTGAAGAGGGCAGACGTGATGATGGAGCTAAGGGTCCCTGCTTGGAGAAATTGCTCAAAATAGCTCAAGTGAAAAAAAAAAACCCACACACAAAAAAACAAACCCTGGCCAGCTTCTTCCTAAGATCAAGTTTCATGAAACGCATCATTCTGTAAAGAATGATTAAACCTACGTGAATACTCTACAACAAGAACGTGAGAAAAATTCACGTTATTGAGCAAAATTCCGAGTGTTACGGCCATCCTCCATGGCCGAGCGAAGCGTGCAAGGATCCCTCCGTGCGAATCACCAGCATCACAGTAGGTACAGCTCTTAAAAAAAACCCCTACTGTAACAGGGTCAGGCTTATTGCCAAAAAAAAAAAAAAAAAGCACTTTTAATTTCCTTGATTTCCTTAATCCTAAACGAAAGAAGTCTGTTACTAAATAATCACACCTGTGCCATTATCAGTGGTCCAAGCTGGGAGGCTCAGGCCTGTTCCCAGCCATACTTCCTGAAACCACAAAAAGGCCAGAAAAGAAACGTTTTCTCCATAAACTTGGTTCCTTTTCAGGCAGAGTCTGGCCAAGAGATGGGGCCACAGAAACCAGCGCTGCCTGAGGCCCTGCAGAGAGACGACATCAACCCACAGAGATCCAGCTTTTTCAGAAACACTTGGCTTTTCTCTAATATGAATATTATTTAGAGTGACTTGCGGCGACAGAGTGACCACCCATCACATCCAACCATTCCCTGGTTATCAGATGGCTGGGCACAGAAGTGAAGCTTGTTTTTTTTTAATTAGTGTAGAGAAGGCTGGAACTCAGTAAGAAAAACAAAGAGTAATTTAAGACACATCCTATTGTATCTGCTGAAATGTGCCCAGATCCATCTAATGCATTCATTTAAGAACTTGTTGAATTCTCAGTGAAGGAATAGGGAAATGTTTGCTTAGTGACGAGCTCATGCCTTCTGCTCCGAGCCGTTCTCCATGGCTCTACCAGCATCAGCAGCACCACCACAGCAAGGCCTTTCTCAGTCCCTTCTGTTTAAACACACAAAATGAAACTCTACTCCTTCCAAGCACAAAAAAAAGCAAGGACAAATCCAGTAAGAACTGTCACTTGCTCCAAGACACCTCGCTTCAGCCAAGTATTTTGTTACAATATCCAGACTCCTGCTCTGCGTGATTAAATGCAAATTTTCGCTTCCCTTTTAAGCTTGACCCTTGCCATCTTCTAATGGGCTATTTTAATTAATATTCCTCCTGCCTCTAGTCAGTGTAGCTTTTGACACCGTAGGTCACTGCATGGTCCATGTCTGCTTCCAGCAGTCACAGAGACATTCACAGTAGCCCTTTCTACCAAACCTTCACCAAGTCTCCAGTGTCACTACAGAAACTATGTAGGACCACCAAGCCTCAGGGCTGAGATTCCTTCCCCCACTATCTACCTGCTATTTTTTAGGTAAGGGTGAAAAATTGATGAAAGACCAACCACAACGTTCACACAGAAGGGAAATCCTGCAGAAGATGAAACTGTGGTCTGCAGGACCTCACAGTCTTGATCTTGAACCATTACCACTTCAAAGCTGCTGATAGTGACTGATCACGTATTTTAGACTCCTTAAAATGAATTCTTCTGAAAGCTCCCCTCCTTGACCAGATTACATACGCATGAGTCTTTCCATCAGTTTTATGCAGTTAAACACCTTAAAGATTTAAGTGCTTTAAGAGAACCATCTGAAAGTAGAGCTTCTTTCTCTTGTACCACCCTCTTCAAACGTGTTTCTTCTCTTTGCCTTCATGAACTGTGTGAGATCTTACAATTTCCACATATGCTGAAGAGTCTAAGACCCCCTAATGCACACGATCAGTGCTGACCCCACTCAGAAGAGATGTATATGTGCCTGAAATGCACGATGCAAGGCATTTTGTTGGATATATACTGGTGTTCCTGTAGGTGGGAACGCACACAACCGCTGAAAATCTGTAATATGGCTGCTTGAAATATTGCTTAAAACAGCATCTTAACACAGATGTCACAAGCAACTAGCAACCCTCGGATACAGATACAGATAGCAGAGAACTCCTGTGGCCAAAGACTTAAAATTCCCATTTGGGGAGTTTTAAGAACTTGTTGCTAACATTAAAACACTCAAACCCCTTTTCCCTGAAGGAGAGAATCTTCGCAAGAAAAGTTAATTTTAAAAGGAGGCCTGAAACACAGGAAAGTAGCTGGTTTTCTCAGCAGAGGAGAGCGGAAAGAGAGACCAGGATGTGACCCAAGAGGAGGTACAAAAAGGTACCATTAGCCAAGCACATGACCTTATATTCTACCTCCAAAACTTACTGCGTTTGTGGCATGAGCAAATGACTTCCACTTCCTGCACTTTAATATAACATCAGTTCTACCTGTAGATAAAACCAGCCCTGGATCATCTGGCAAAGATCTGCAAGTCTATACTTTAACTCAAAAAACAACTTGGATCACAACTCTATTCCATTCCCAAAGCTCCCTTCTCCTCACCTACCATCTCTCCTCATGACATGTAGGAGACCTCAGTCCTCAGCATTGTCTTGAGAACAGCCACTGCTCCTCAGCGGGCAACTCCGAGATGGTAAAATCCAGGAGAAAACCAAGAAGCACCCTCCTGTGGAAGCAGGAGGACCTGAGAACGCACCAGCCCTACAGAGTCCCACCAAAGCTCTTCTCACCCAGCTTCTTGCCTCTTATCCCCAGAGAAGCGGCTCAGCTGAAGGTGACAGCAGTGTACCTCCTCTGCTCCTCAAGCATCTCCACAAACAGCCACTGCTGGGCAAGTGTGCTGCTGTCAAAACCCAACAAGATGTATTTTCTCCCACTTTGGATGCTTTAAAGTTGACTTTCAGGTCGCAGCCATGCAAGGCAGGACTGGAATCACGTTGAAGAGTAAGAAGAAATATTAAGCAATTTAATTTATCCTCCTGTGCAGGGCCTGGCTCTTGGAGGGATGGGTTACAGAGCTCACACAGCACTCGGGCTCAGCCCCGTCAGCCTGGACTGTGTTTTACGACTGAGTTATAAACCCTGGAAAAAACAGCTTTTGTAATGAAAATGCTGACACAGTCTTCAGTGTAGTGACAGCAATGTCACTGGTTTAAATTGAACTTGCTTTGTCAACCCAAGAGCACTTAAATAGAACACCTAAAAACCTCACGAAAACACACAAACTATTTGCGATGAAACACTTTTGAACAGTTTTACAGATGATGTATTAAATTTATTCACTTAAATCCTGAAGAAATACAAACTGAAAAAAAAAATTAAAAAATGCTGGCAGCATTTTTTTTTTAAGTTTTAATTTATTTTTTATGTTTGGCAAAGGGAAGACTGAGCACCCTGAGATACCTCTTACCTCAAACGAACAAGGACACTCACCATCTCTCAAAACTTAGGTGGCAAGTCTTCCCATACCTAATGCTTCCCCCACTCTGCCAGCAAGTTTTTTGGGGCAGTTTGCCCAACCTTCAAAAGTAACAGTTCAGTTTCTCCTTACACCTTGCTTGGCAGCAAAGAAATTCAAGACACTTTAAAGACTCAGAAGAATATTAAAAGAAATGAGCAGATTTACTTAGCTGCTATTTTACGTTATCATGTCAGAACAGCCCTTGCAAACTTGGTCCCACGTGCCATTTCTGTTAAATTAACGTGCTCTAACTGTGCTACTTTGAGGTTGTAGGGACTGGAGTATTACACCACAAAGTGGAGATGATTTTAAAACCCTACAGCAAATGCTAACTTCCCTTTTTAACAGCTCCATCAACAAGAGCCTGCGTGTCTCCGTTACCAAACCCCATGTCAATACAGTGTTACTTTAATGACAGTGACCTTGTGTGGCTCTTTGAGCATCTTCTTCACCTTTTTTGAGACATTTTTCTAAGCCACTGTCCTTGCTTTCATCATTTAACACATCACTCAAACCACTTCAATAAAACAGCGATCGCGTTGAGGAGAGGTCTCGGAGGACCAGATGACACACCAATTAACAAAGCGCACAGAACCAAATTGGTTTTTTTTTGTACATCTGGTTCTGAAGACATTCGTGGAAAGTGAGAGAGCAAAAAAGAAAAAAAAAAAAAAGCTGAAGAGGTTTAAAAGAGGAGAGCAAATGCAAATTAACAGAGTTTTCCTTATGTTGGCTAATACAGTGTGAAATTCATCTTTCAAATCATATCCACGCCCAGCCAGGTTACCTACTAGTAAAATACTACTAAATTAAATTCCAAATATCTTGGCCTATGTGGTAAACCACCATATTGCTGCTGCACATCAAAATACATTCTTTTATTCTGCAAAGCAACTGGTAAATGCTTGCTCTATAGGACTTCTGGATTTCTATCACTGTATTCCACCCTGAATCAGGAAGAATATCTTGATGTACGTACCATCTTACGTCAAATCTTAACGTAATACCATCTTGTTTTAGCCCGTTGTTGGCTACATTCATTTGCAGAGCGTGTCAGTACATTCTGTAACTCTCCCAAAACTGTGAGGGTTCTCCAGCATCACAACCCATTGAAATGTGCAGTAAAACAAACGAAGGGAACTGCATCCCCTGTGACACTTTAGAGTGCGTCGTTATTGTAATTCAGAGTTAGCTTCAGTCAGACGCTGAAAGATTTACAAGATCCGAACGCAATGATTCACCGTTAAGTATTTTCATGGTGGTTAAAACTGATTTGGCAAGGAATTTATAGTTTGAAAACATAAACTATAGTCTCAGCTAACTTCCAGGCTACAAAATGTGAAAATTCGCCTGGATGCTGAGGGCCAGCACCAAGACAACTTCACTTCTACCTGATCTTCTGCCTAAAATAATAGTTGCAATTCACCAAAATATTCAGCTTCACCTCAATGACATTATATTGTACCAGGAAAGAAGGGAAGGAGACCAATGTTTTTTGGTTAATTGTATTGTGCCTTTGCTGGGATGTGCCAGGAAAACATCGATAATGCGAGTTACCAATGGTTTGAATGAACTGTTCCTACATGAATAAAACCAACTGCTCCAAGCCGGGGAAACGTCTCTCATGGGACTATCCTAGAGTTGAAGAAGGCTCCTGAGAGCTTATTGCTCCAGTTGTAAAGGCTACAAGGGCTTCCAACCAGAGCCACTTTGTGGCCAGCACAGGCTGGCATGAAAAAGGCTACCTGAACATACGATTTGGCCACTACCAGATCAGAGCAACCTGTCCCTTCTCCCAGAGCAGCCCAAGCCAGATCTCATTCTACTAGTCAAGACACTATTGTTAACACAGGTGTTTCTACTCAACTTATGCACTCTGGGTTATCTTTCCTATAAACAATCATCTATTTTTATAAAGTCATCGAAATTCACGTTTCTTAAAACACCTGATTGAGCCCTAAGCTGAAAAAAATCAACCTTTTCCCTGAATCAAAACTGACCTTGTTCTGACTGAATCTGTGGAAAGCTTGGGTTCTCCTCAATAACTGTTTTTACCACGTTCTCTTTGAACTGCTTCATTTGAATAAGACACCCTCCTGCTTGGAACTGTGTTTGTGAGAAACCTTTCTAAACACCCTTGTGAACAACTTAGATTCAAATACTTGGTTTAATCGCACGGGGAGAGACTCAAACCATCATGTAAATATTTCCACAGAGATTTTTGTGAGGCCTTTAACCAGCTCAAACCCTGAATCTGCACAAAAGCCATCTGAACCCTAAGGACAGCCTGCTCTACCCTGGCCTCTGAAGATGCAACACAGAAATACCATCATCTTCGGTCCCAGAGGTGTGGAGAGGACGCAGAGGCATCCATGTACCAGGCCCTCCTTCTTACTCTCATATAGAGATTTATTAGAGGGTTTTAATATTTTTAGATGGTTTCTACAGAGTTGCTTTTTGGGGAAATACGTGAAGGAATGAGGCTTTGAACTCCAACTGAACTGGACCCAGCAAGAACAAACCCATTCTAAATACAGCTAGTGTGTTTAGCAATAGTTACAAACATGCATATGCAGAAGAGTATACAAAAAACTACATTAAAAAATTTTGCAGTTTAGATTACATTAAATTCTTGCAACGTGCACAGAAAAAGGCCAGGTGTTTGCATACCTCCATGAAGGAAATCCCTAGGCTCCAAACGTCCGAATGAATTCCGTACTGTTCTCCTGAAATCCGCTCGGGCTGCAAAGAGACGGAAGGAAACATCTTCTTGAGCCCAACAAACAAACATACACACTTCCCCCACAAAAGCTGGCCCGGGGCAAACAAATCAACTGAGAAAATGCAAAGAAGCTTAAAAGCTCACCAGCGACCCCGGCAGAGAGCAAACCCTGCTCTTCAAACAGGACTTAGTCACTTACTTTTGCCTCTTCTGCCAAAGCAAAGGGCTTGGTCGTGCTCAGACTCGTGGCCACGCATCGCTACGCACCTTGGGAAGTTGGCCTTGGCATTGGTGTTTGGGCTTTTTTTTATCAAAGAAAAAAAAAAACAAACAAAAAAAAAGAAAAAAGAAGAAAAGCCAATAGCTAGTACAGGCACAGCGAAGAGCGAGGTCAAGTTGTGCGGGGCCAAGGGTACGAACAGGCTCCCGACGCCGAGTCAAGGGGTTGGGGAGCAACTCTGGCTTAAAAAGCAAAGTTATGGAAGGCCAAAGAAGCGACAAAGTCACACACCGGCAACTTTATTTTATATACTTTTTAATTCTGTCGTTGACCCGTAGAGAGAAAAAAAAAAAAAAGAAAAAAAAAAAAAGGCCTTAACTCAAAACTATTAATAGCAAGTTTAATGCCTCATGAAATGGAATGCTGTAAAATATAACTGCTAGTTTTTACTTGAAAGCTACAGTTTAAGCATTTCCAAGGTCAAGTACAGCATGAAATGCAACAATAAAAGGCTCCAGGAGACCTCTCTCCCCACTGTGCTGTTAATGCACCTGTCGAGCCCAACCACCCACCAAGCGCTGCCGGTATTTTTAGTCTCTAATAATCCAGAGACCTTTTTTTAGAAAACAAACTCCCAAATCAGTGCCAGCCCAACGTGTTTTCGGGTGTTTACTCTGCGCTGCTAATCCCAGGCCAGGAGCTTTTATCGCAGCGTGAATGTTAAGTAAAACACAGAGGGCTGCCCGCGCTGCCTTAGAGGACAGCCTTCCCCAACCACCATAACCTAAAAAACCACCCCAGAATGTAACTGGAACAGCATCTTTTTGGCCGAGCCTCATTTATTTTGAGCTGAACAGTGACCCAAAAATCTTAGTGTGTTTTTTTTTTTTAAAAAAAAAAAAGTTCGTTAAGGCAAGGCTTCATTAAGCATAGTTAGCCTAGGTCAGCATATCTGAGAAATATAAGGGATATAATTTTTATACTGACATCCTTTTATATAAGCATCCTTTTATACCGACAAAGATCCTCATCTTTGTTCTCAGATGAGACCCCAGCTTTTTCCAAGCCCCCAGATCAGACGCATAATTCAAACTGAGCAACATGAAATCGTTAACTCTTCTGTTGTATAACAGCTCAAGTTTTGAACAGCAGCTTCCATTTAGAAATTATGCTTTTACAGGAGATGGTGGCAAGGAAATAATTTGCACATTTAAACAAGAAGTCCAGCCAGGTGAATTAGAGAGTGTGGAAAAGAAGAGGAAAATTGGAATAACACATGCAAAAAGTAAAGTGTGCAACACAGGGACCATCCTAAGGATACACAACTCCAAAAATGTTTTCTCTTGAGAGTTTGTACAACTGGCTAATTTTATTTTTTTTTTTACATACAAAGTGATGTTAAAATGATTTTACAGAACATGTATTTTTGTTGGCAATTTTAATTTCTCAATAAAAAAAAAGCTTTTTTGCTTGTTTATTTTGAACAGAAACCTCAATTTTTTTAATGGTTTCACATTCACTCGCGGGCTGCCAGATAGGCAGACAAACCAAAGCTTATGACCTTCATTATTTTTTGATGACTAGACTATAAATTTGATGACGACAAATGACTCGTTCAGAAAGCAAAATAATTTTAACACGTGAAATCAGATCAAGTACGATTTAGCTGAAATTCCTCTTTTGCAGTTAATAGATGAATGCGTCACGTTCATCCATAAACAATAACGAAAAAGAAGTAATTTATTTAATGCACAACTGGGAAAGAAAACAGTAATCTTGATTTGTACACTAAAAGCATAATACAATTTAGTTCTCAGAGCGGTCTTAAGCAGATCTAGAGAGTAACAGCTGAGTTGGAGAAGTTGATTAATTTGAAGGGGTTTATTTGTCTGATTTGTTGTACTCCAGTTCTTTGAGAAAATGGAGGCACAGAAATCAGCAGGCTGATTTACTAGCAAAAGTGGTAACACATATGACCAGATTTTTTTCTCTTTTGTTTCTTCTTTTACAACATTTTTCTGCACCTACATGCAATTTAATGTAGTATTATGTAGTATTTTTAGTCTGAATGTTTTGAGCTTCCAATTTACATGTCAGCTTCACGTGGGAACAACCCCCAGAGGTGGTTAGGGATCACGAAGCCCGTGAGATGCCTACACATGTCTAAATGCTTCGCTAAACCCCAGGCTGGGAGCTGCCGGTTCCCAACCTGCAGACCCTATCGGACGGTCGAGGTCTGCAAAGAGCCGCAGGCTATCAGAGGAAAACTGCCTTTTTTTAACATTGAACTGGCTCTCTTCTTTGTTCCCAGTTGTTACAATGCAGTAAAGGCAACTAAAAACACGTGAAAGAAACCCTTTGCCAGTATCACTCTTCCCTATCAGGCATCACAGAGCCGGTGGGTGAGCACAGGTAGGAAGGGAGCAAGACAGAAAAGGGAGTTGTTTTGTGGCACATGTAATTAAGACACACTTTATGCTGGATATAAGGAGAGGTGAAGTTTGAGAATTGATTTAGAGCATATCCTGCATTACACAGAACAAGACTGCGAACGAATACTTCTATTTAAATGTTATTCCTGCATAAATCCACTTACCGCCATATAAGCATTTGTTCCAACATACGTCTTGGCTATAGAATTCACCAGCTATCAGACAAAACAGTCTGTTAGAACAATATAAAGATAATGTGGAAATAAAATGGGCAATTATTCCTCATTTAACCTACAATCATCATTCCTATAAATCAACTAAAAATTATGTAAAAGGGAACAAATTTATCTGCAAAGGCATTAAAAATGATTAAATCTCTCTTTTGTTCGGAATGAGAGCTCCAATTTAAGCAAGCGCTGCGTTACGGTTTATGGCAGATAACCTTAAACAATTCTGTTAAACAGGATGCTTATCGCTTTAGTACCCCAAACCAGTCTGATATAAAAAGTCAATTTGGAAGTAGGATTGAGCGCGCTCGTTTGTCAGTCAGCTGGCTCAAGCCGCGAATAAAGCCACATTCATCACTCGAACGCGACGAGCACTAAATACGCTGGAGGGACAACAGACTCTGACAACTTATAATACAGGGCTGACCTTCTCTTTGGTCCTCGTGTTTGGCTGAGAGTAAAGGTGCTGAAATTCAAATCAACAGCACAGCAAGCTCACGGGTCACTCTCAGAGAAGTTCTCCAGGGAGGCCCAAAATGGAAATTAATTAAAATTTGTGCTGCACATTGTAAAAGCCCACCACTATTGTTACTCCCAATATTAATTTTTATTGTGGGCCAGTTGGGCTCCCCAGACACATCTCTCGTTCTGCCCTCCCTTTTGTCTGGCCAAAACGCTTTCATATCAAAGCTGCATATCAATGAAGTTTGCTATTCGTAAGTAGTAATTACAATATCAGCAGTTTTTACTGTCATTAAACAATGAACAATCATATTCAGATGAAGAAAAGTCGCCCAGAGATTAAAAATGAATAGGGCTGTCCCAGCAGAGGGGAGCGAGCCGTGGGGCTGCTGTCTGGCAGCCAGGTGACGGTGACACTGGAAAGGGAGCGGGCAGATACCCGGAGGGGGAATTACCTGTGTGCTCACCCCGAAGTCACACAGCTTCACCTGGCCTCGTGTGTTCACCAGCATATTAGACGGCTTCACGTCTGTTGAGAGAAAAAAAAAAACACCTGCATGATCTATATTATCTTATATTATCTGTACCGTATACGCACAGATTGCTATGAATATCCGCGCGGTAGGTTTTAACGGGAAATATTTCGAAGATCTATTTCCGATGCAACCTCTGGTTTGTAACGGTAGCACAGATGACATTATATCTGTACCCCAAAAATACTAATAATTCATGTCCTTAAGTCTGCAGGCGACACCAATCTGGGGGAAGGACAGCAACTGCACTGGAGGACGGGACCTAGAATCCAAAGCGATCTTGACAAACTGGAAAAAACAGACTGGAAAAATAAGATGAAATTCAATGGGGACAAATGGAAGCACCACATTTAGACAGAGATTAATGAATTGCATAAACGTAGGATTAAAAAACTGCCTGGGCTTTTGCAGGGCTGCAAAAAAGGATCTGCAGGTTATGGCATGAAGTGGACCAACGCAGGACCAAGCCAAAAGCGAGGGTGCGGAGCGAAGGCTGTTTGAGTACGGAGGGACAGGCAGCCCGCTGGCCTTTGAGGGTCATCCCAGCCCTGCGACTTTGTATTCCAGAACTGCAATTAACCCTGCCCCCCTCTCCTCTAACAGCCCTCGCTTAATTCCACCTAGTGACAGGAACAGATTTTAATACTCTAGGAAAATTCCGAATAGGAAGCATCCCATCCGAGCACCAGCCTGATGTAGAACCCAGGCAAAACACAACACACAAGTGCATTTGAGCCTCCTTCACCCCAAGAAGATGCAGAGAGCAGTTTTGCTCCCGTGTTCACCATTATTCAAAGCTACTGGCTTCCACCTCCACGGCTTCTACTGCATAAAAACGGCTCCCATCTCACCCTTTCACAGCTTTTAGAGGTTAAAAACAACACCTATTGCTTACTAATCCTGCTCCAGCAAATAAACCAGCAATGTGCATCATAAAGCCAGACTGCCAGCATGAAGATCTTCATGCTGGCCCACTTGAATGTGAAAAGAAGTTGGAGTATTTCTGTTGCATACTGTAAAATCGACGTGTGAATAAAAACCGCTGAACTCCCAGCATCTTCCCGCTCCAGGAACACCAGTTGGAAAGCACAACGTGCTGGCTTAAACTGGGGAAGATTAGAGGCACAGTGGCTTTGCCTAATCACTGCCTTCTTCTGTCAAAATGGATTAAAAGCAATAGCTTGTCTCCCTGCCTTCTTTAAAAGTGAACACTAGTTGGGTGCAGATGGATGAAACCCAACAAGAAAAGAACCTAATTTTGTTTATCATTAAGTTTGCCTTTGTTTAGCAGATGTTTGCTGGTACCGCAGTAGCTTGCTTAATTTGTCTCCGTAATGTAGAAATGTATAACCTCAATTAACAAGCTGATTAAATGCTTTCCTATATTTGAGCTAAAAATCCAGTTTAAAAAAGGGGAGCACTCAATATTACGATATATAGCTTAAGTGGATCTGTATGTTTTAAGCTCGGTATCAATACTGCCGATATGTTTTGCCGTTTCCCCCCGAAGCCAAGAGAAAAATCAGTCCCGAGTGTCTCCGTCTCGTTACTGCACCGACAGACCCAGCGTCCACATCGTGATCTTCATTTCATCTTCAGGAATTCCATCCCCCTGCTGCATTTTTGATGGATTTTTACCTATTCCTGGGGTGAGGAGACAACACCCCACTACAGAGCGATCCACGCAGCCACCAAACCTCCCGTACAATATTTTTCGGAATATGTTTTCTAATCAAAACTTCGGGGAGACTCAAATATTTGCTTCTGGCAGCCCGCAAAGAGCACGCTCCTCTCCGGCATCGAGTGACTTTGCGAAATCTAACGAGACACACCGAGTCCATCAGCAGGCTCTATCCCGAATCCCAAGCAGAACAGTAAATTGCTCAGTAATCCTGTCTAACCTTCTTTCTAAAAATATGGCAGCCAACGGAGCTCCCTCGTTACCAGGCTCGCACTGAACTGCAACGAACTCAACGGCAGATGCAATTACGCAGAGAGAACATACTCACATTGTGCAGCCTGGCTCCAGCTGTTTACAGGATTAATACTTTTAAAAGATAACTGCAGTAGAACAAGAGGCTCTTGCTTTTAATTGCAAAGGATGTAAGAAAAATAGTTAATAATGAAACGGACAAGAAAAAGATCTTGGTGCAGTACGGCTGGAAATTGGGTTGTGGGATCAAGGGCATTGTTTTTTAACAACGGAAGAATCCTGTCACTGAGCGAAGGGTCTGGGAAGGCAGAAGGAGCTCAAAGTGTGAAACACCACGTCCTCATGGACTGAGATGATGAAGCAACAACCACGAAGCCAAATTTTCTTTCTGTAAGGACTCAAGCATGAGTCATGAGCTCAGAGGAAAAGGCAGAGCGGTCTCCAAGAGCAGCCCACAAATCCTTGTTCCTTAAGATGTCCCACCAGAGGAAGCCACCATGTCACACCTGTCCCTTGTCCCACCAGGTCTGCCCAGCTCCCACCAAGGAAGAGCCCAGGCTCCATCCAGCCACCACCAAGTGTTGCTGAGGATCTGCAGACCCTATCTCCCATTCCCTGCTCCCATGTCGGATGTGATGGTAAGTCGCTATAATTAAAAAAACATCATTAAGCGGTGCTTGATCCTGAAATCCTTCCTCCAAAAAAACTCAAAGGAAAAAATAAATCCTAAAAGAAAATAAAGCAACCAGCCCATTAAGGAAGGGAAGGCTACGCAGGTTGGGGACTCTACTGAGCAAACTGCAGCCAAACAGTCCCTGCCAAGAACAACCACTGTCCCTCCTCACAGCAGAATTTAACCAGCACCGCAAACAAGGGATTTAAGCAAATATTTGCTCTGCATTCCAACGGTTGCGTTGGTTTCCTCAAGACAGAAAGGAAGTGACAATCCTAGACAAGAACGTCACTTCACCAAATATCTCCCATTGCAAGTGGGGAGAAAAATCACCCAATCAGTAAATTAGCCTTTTTGTTTCATAAACCGCTTCAGTTAATGGGTTAAACATTTTTTTTTTTGGTTTCGGAAAACAAATGTGCATAAATAATGTTCTGCACCATCTGCTTGTGATTAATATTACTGTTTAGAAGTGAAAGAATTTAAACAAGAGCCAAAAGGGGTCATTATGCTCCCATTACCAGTGCTTGCTTAATACAAATGATTTCTATGAAGCATCATTATAGAGGATGAACAAGTCCTCTTTATGATATATCTGCCTAAGTCGTTTCACCTCTCTGCAAACAAATGGGACCTCCAAGCTCTTACTTATCAGTAAACAGAACTGTCAGAGGTTCAGCTTTTCGAACACCAAACGTATCAGTCACCTCGCTTTATTGAAAAGCAAACATTAACGATGGTGGGGAAGAAACGCCAGATTTTTAAAAGCTGTCTCTTGACTTCTTCTGTCTTTTAAAAATAGAAAATCGCAATCCGCCAGGTTCAAGGGAGACAAGAGACACAAAAGCACAGTTTTAGCTGCAGAGAGCTCACAGAACGTTACTGTTAACAAAGTGAAGCTGCTGCGAGAATGAAAATATTTTCTTGCCATAACGACCTCATCAGCACACTTTTTGCAAAGGCCAGGATTTATTTTTTTTAAATAAACCGAAGTGGTCGATGAGCATGCGTGTGTGTACGTGTTCGGCTTTCCATAGGGACACAGGGAGGTATGTATGTGCATCTACACATACCTGCCCTTGTGCTTTTGGTTGTGCTTCATTGTATGTGGCACAAATTCTGATTAACACTCACAGAGCTAAAAAAGCAGGGGGAAAAGCCCAACGCCCATCTTTGGTGAACACCACAGTTCCTGCTGCGACGATGGGACCACTCATTGTTCGTATTTGTAGCCGTAGGAGGAGGGGGAAGGGTTTTAAACTCAAAGAGGGGAGACTGAGATGAGATTCTTTGGTGAGAGGGTGGTGAGAGCCTGGAACAGGTTGCCCCGAGAAGCTGTGGCTGCCCCATCCCTGGAGGGGTTCAAGGGCAGGTTGGAGGGGGCTTGGAGCAACCTGGTGTGGCGGGAGGTGTCCCTGCCCAGGGCAGGGGGTGGCACTGGCTGGTCTTTAAGGTCCCTTCCAACCCAAACCATTCTGTGATTCTATGGTATCGCACTAGCGCCTGTCCCTACCAAGCAGCACTCCTCTGCCCCAGGCACCTTATGGCAAAACAAAGGAGGATTGGAGGAACTTTCTATGGGAATATTCCAAGAAAAACAAGATGGTTTGAGTGATGCACAACCCTCCCTCCCTTCTGCCACAGGCAGCCACACGACCAACAGACCAGGAAGATCTCCAGATCATCAACTCTGCACAACTTTGCACATCACAAACCAGAAACCACTTCCCAAACTCCAACATGGATTAAAAACCTAGTCAGAAACCAAGGTCCCCAAACCATGGAATGTGTACTGGCCCCCAGTACGCAGTCGAGCGTAAAAATACAGATCAGTACAATTAAAGACAAGCGGGTAACATTTATTTCATACATTGCTTTTAATAAGGAGGTGTGAACGGAGGAAAAAAAAAAACAACTCGAAGAGATAAAATGCATACGGTCTATACTTATTCTTGAACTTAACAGATTTTGGTTTGTCTTTATACAAACTTTGACTTTGTACATGATTAGACTTGTTTAATTGCTAATTCTGTTTTAAATCTAAGTTAATTTCTCATTACCCTTCCATTTCTACTTCTTATCCTCTGGGGAAAAGAGCACACTTATCATTGGGACGTTCTCACATCTTCCAAAGAAGTGCTGTAGGTGTTAATCTTATGTTTATGTTTGATGTGGGTGTGATGACTATGACTACAGTGTTGGGTTTATTAATATGCATGGCTATCACCTCATTAGTTGCAAGGTTTGTTTTGAAGTTAAGCTGTAATATTTGCTGAAATGTCTGATCTGGAATAAAAGACTCGCTCATTGTTTGTTTCCCTTGCTTTATTCCACGCTCTGCTCACAAACCCTGGGTTGCTGTGCTTGCCTTGCACAACTTCTTCACGGTGACTGCTTCTCCACCTTCGCTATCACCGTGGTGGAAATTCTTGACTTCTTAGCCTACGTGATCTTCCTCCCTGGTCTGCTTTAGGTGTGACAGCCAGGAAGTCAGGGTTACATTCTCTTGCGTTTACCCTCCGATGCATTAAAACCAGTGGAGAGCTGAAGAAGATCACTTTGAGAAACAGGCATCTTCCTTCCATTGTGTTGCTCTGCACCTGTTTTTAAGCTATAGCAGCACACGCACGTTCTGTATCTTAAAAACGGGTACAGAGTAATACTGAAAACCAATCCCTCAAGGAAACTGCTGGATGCTGGAATTTTATCTACCCCCTCGGTGGTATTTTGCAGTGCTGTTCTCACCTTGGTCAATCCAGCAACAGACCAAGGCCAGAAAAACCTGAAGTGTGATAAAAAATCAGTATCTGCGCTTTTCTTTAGACCAGAGCAAGGACCACACATAATTCATCAAAACCTCAGAGCTGCCCTTCAATCAAGGCAATGAAGCCCATGCAGAAGGGGAGATACTTTTTTATCGAGAAAGCAAAAATCACACCCGGGTTCTAAATTTACAGCAGAAGAACAAAAAAATGATAACTCAAGTATTTATGCTTGACCACAACGCCCTCTCCAAATCACATTCAGTAGGTGGCCAGAATTCTTAATGAAAAAATTCAAAATGAAAGAAAATTTTCAAATCTGCTTTTTCTTTTGGGGCATTAACAAAAGCATGGCAAAGACTATGTAGCTTATACAGACTGACACCCAGCCAGGGATGTTCCAGCTGTTTTTTCTTTTATATTTATATCCAGACTGCTCATCCTCTTGCTGAGACTGGATGGAGCCGATAAATCTCTGCATCTGGCAACATTCAGGCTAGTAGGTGAAATCTTTAAGCCATCATCAGAAAGGAAACCTCCTTGGTAACCCGTGTCTGCACTGAGCTGGCCATGGACTCTGGGCTATTTCTGTTCTTTTAATCAGGGTCAAATACACCAGCAGCCTTGGCATTTCACTCACTCACCCTCTAATCGGGGGTAACAAAGCCAGGTCCTTACTTGATCTCACTCTTTGGGCCACAGCCCTCTTTCTCTCACCAAGGAGCTCTCACATCGGACCGATCTCCCAGAAAGGAGATGCTGGGAGACCAAGGAGGAACAGAAGCCGATGTCCTGCTGCACAGCTGCTTGCTGAGCCGTTACACAAAGGAAGGATCAATCTCCTCCTCCACCACAAACTCTCCACAAAAGCCTGAGGACAGTCTGAGGAGCTCTAAGGAGGCGCAGGACCTCAACACGTACCAGGAATCAGTATTTCCCATCCTCTTGATCTCCCCACTCAGTGCACAGATTTCTGGATGACTCCAGAGGTGCCAGACCCCTTGCACCCATCACCCCAGGGCAGCTGGGGCCAAACCCAGGCGTTGCTCCTCACCTTCTCAGACCCTCGCACCTACTTCTCACCACTCCAAAACTAGGCACCGCCCCAGAAGAAAGGGTCTCACCTAATTGGTTTGCAACTTGGAATTTTCTACGTCTCTCTACACTTCTTTTTCAATCACAAATGATGGCGGTTACTGCACCCTCCAACTGTGCGCAGGGGCTGAGCGAGCAGATGGGTTAAATTAAACAGTATTGTTAGCAACATTAGGAACCAGAGCAGTTACTTTCACACACTTTAGAAACATTATAAATGTAATGAGTTTATCTTTTTTTTTTTTTTTTTTCCCTTTTTGGGGAGTGGTGGTGTAGGGGAAAAGGCTTCTTTGTTCCTTAAACAGCATTTTCCAGTGTTTCCAGAACTAACATTTTTGGAAGTTCTAGTATATCTGAATTAACTTACCACAATAGATAATTTTTTAACAAAATGTAACAACGTTAAAAAGCAAGAAATAAATGAGAAGTTTTAAAAATAGAGATTAACTTCAGGAAGCAGAATAAACTGCAAAATCCCCAAATGGCTTATGTTCAAGCAGGTTTAAAGTTTCTTTAATTATTCCTGATGACATTAGAGGACAGCAGGCCACAGTTTTAGAGATCAGAGACTTCAGCAACACTTGTGGCTGTCACATGAGATTTCTCAAGTACCTAAGAAAATAAATTATCTATATTCTATTTTCAATACTAGTCAAACAGCTGATTTTCCCTGCTGATTTTTCCACTGGGCACCTGCTTGTAACTCTTAAGCATCTTTTTTTCTTTTCAGTCTTTTTCTTTGTAGAGGAGGGAAGGCAATAAAAGAACAGCAGTAAAAATATTTTATCAGAAAATCTGCAAAGCTAATGAGTGAGATTCATTCTGCATTACTCCACTGGAATAAAACCAGATGTTAGCATGGTCTACTGTCTCCGTAGAAAGCGTTGTTAAAATAAAATAATATGGTATTTCATTGCAAAACAGAAAACATCTGTTACTCACCTCTGTGTAAAATCTTTAGACTCCATAAATAGGTAAGGCCTTTCACAACCTGAATATAAAAGAAATTACGTATTAAAGATTCTTGGTAAGAAACACTGCAGACCTCAGCTGGCGCGAGTTGTTAAAGAGCTGAGTTCCAACGAAGAACAGAGCCAGGACCATGAAAAGGGGGGGACAAAGCGTCCCTTCCCAAGGGCTGCCGGCCCCAGACGAGCCCCTGCTGCAGGTGAATGGCTACGGGTTCTTTCTTTCAGACCACAGGAATAAGCTTCTTCCCAAGATTAGTAAGTTAAAGTTAGCTGATCTTATACTGAATTCCTTCAGGCATTTCAACGCATCTTTACTTCATCTATCTTCGTTGGGTGTTAAAAATCATGAAAAACAAAGTCTGTAATGATTTGTCTTCTTGCAACAAAAGCTACTCAATGAAACTAAAGGCCAGAAACCAACAAAATCTCTAATAGCACCTTTCACTTCATCCTCCTTTTTCCTTTCTTTCCATTCGGCCCATCTGTACTTTTTCCTCCTTTACTTCACATGCTTTTACTTACTCAATGCAAACGCTGAACTCTTCTTCTTGAACTGTACAAATTGTCTTATTCTTCCCATTATTCATTCTGAACCAAACACAAGCCTTGCTGTACCCCATAGCCCCAGAAAACACAACGGGCACCCCGAAGATAAGAACTGGGGCAGACTTTGGCCTGCTACTCCAGCATTCGCTCCTTCCGCTAGCTAAACCGTTAAACCCAAATTTAAAAACCTGTTACTCCAGTACTACGTTGGAGCATCCTACATAGGAGATGTATTTTAATGAAAATTCATAAGACGTGCATCCGTAGGATGAAGGCAGGTGACCTGCTCAAACCAACAACCCATGACGCTTCCTCACGCAGAATCCGTACACACGGCTCTTCAGATCTGGCAAGATTGTCGCTGGATCCAACTGCTACTCAGTTGATTTTCTACAGACAGTAAGGTTAATTTGGGGCTTGTATAATCATAAAGCCATTCAGTCAACTTGCTAAGAAAGCAGTTGGGTATTACAAGTTATCCTCTCTGTAGATTTGGTTTCTGTAAAATAATTAAACCCCAATACTTCCTGAATTTTTCACCATAATTTTACCTCCAGATTTACAACTTTTACAAGCCCAGGGAACTAACAAGATTCAACAAACTTATTTCTACTACTGCTTACTTTTTACCCAAAGCAGCTCTGCTGTCTCACTCAGCTTTTTTAATAGAGCAAATCTTTTTTACAAAGTTTCCATCAATGAGATGACATTTCATTCATTTTCCTGAGACACTCTGCATCTCCAGAGCAAGAAAGCATTTCTGACGTTTGTGAAGTCGTATGAGTTTTTCAGATAAAACAATTACATTCTTTTCATTGTCTGAACAGACGAAAATGAAATTACTTCTATTGCAGTGGTCAAGTAGAAGCGATAAAAATCCTATCCAGCCGCAAAGCAGACAGCATAATAATTTTCAGCCTTCCTATTGGATTAGAAACTAATTTTAAAATGTATGCTGTAACCAAAAACAATGTCAGTGGAACCCGAATCTCTGCTGCAAAGCAAATAATAATTCCAGATCCCTGGTAAATTACTGGAGGTGGCAATTCCTCAGCGTTAAACTCACACTCCATCCCCAACTATTTCCTGGCCTCAGATGGTAATTACCTGTAACAAAAGGCCTTAGTCAAATTCTGTGTGCCCAGCGGCGTGGCCTTGTTCACGTTCGCCTTTCAAAAAGCCAAACAGGGGAATTCTACTTACACAGCATTTTGACAGGAGAAAGAAAGAAAGAAAAAAAAAAAAAGTATTGATGCAAAAATAAAGGAGGGCAACAATAAAGGGAGGGCAACGTTTCAGGCAGTCTCCAATGGTGAAAGTGATTTTGAGAATAGTAAGCTGCTTTGATTATTAAACATATATTTAGACTATTTAAAATATTTTAAATTGTTATAAAATTATCTAAATTATTTTAAAGCAAGTATTTGTAGAAAAAAATGAAACATTTCCTACGGGAAAGAAATCAACAGCTGTGAGTTATTAAACATCTTTATTATGGAACGTGCTGAATAAGCAGTTATAAAAGACACAGCATTAAACAAACTCATACATTCAGATCCTCTCAGCATTCACGTACAAAGGAATGAAAAGAGTTTTTTCCCTTTATCCTGGGCTGCAAACATGCGCACAGGAGCCCTCCAAATGGACTAACCCAGTGTAAAGTACCGTTATTCACTTACCTTACATTTGCCTATTAGGGAAGGACTCTTAAGTATTAAATATTATTCTAAAATGGTGCTGGAAGAGAGTATCTTTTGATTGAACATCTAGCAGGAATTATTGGTATTCAGTAAAGTAGGTTTTACAACAATGACTTGACAAAGCCTTGACACAAAAAGTACTTCTACCTGCTGTCAATCACTCACTCTCTTGACAGTTCAAGTGCACATCCTTTCAGGGAGAACTTCAATCAACATTAGCACTCAAAATACAGTGCACAATGTCACCGCTTCAGAAATTGAAGTGAAAATAAATGTGTGAAGTGGCAAGCAAAGGTAGAACAGGTTTCAGATGGACAGACCCAAATAAGTACACATGGAGCGACCACAACATTGCTTTGTGGTTACCAAGATAAAACCTTCCCTTTGGAAAAAAACCCACCAGCCCTTCACACAAATAAACAACACAAGGAAGAAGAGAGATTTAACCTTCTCATTGATACTGTCTCATATGGGCAACCAGGATAAATTTTACGACGAAGTCAGAGATCCCTCCAGCATCTTGGGGATCCAAGTCTCAGCAGACTCCACACCTCTCTCTTAGAGCTTTATGCTGTCCCCAAAAATAAAGTGCTTCACCCAAGCCCTGGAAAATGCTTTCCTCCCTTAGGATTTCTTTTCACTGCCTTGCTTTATTTTCAGCATTCTCTCTTTCAGCCCCAAACCTTCCCTCCACCTTTTACTCCTCAAAAAGATAACCAAGAGAGAAGAGCACCACGCTTGGTAATACATTCCTGCTATTTCAGCCTGAAAGCTCGTTGTGCATCGCAATTAGCGGTGATCACTTCTTCAGTGGGAAGTGGATAGCAAGAATAGGGAAGAACACTATGGTGTAAAGACTACATATACTCCACATGACCCTGTGATACCCAGTTTAATTCTCAGCAGGCAAGAGCTCACATCAGAGAAAATACAGCGGCATTTGCTACCAGCAGAAAAGGTTTGATTGTCTCTGCAGATGACACTCTCCTCTGATTCCTACCAAATGATGAGAAAGTGTGACTGGGAGGGAGCGTACCAGAAAGCAAGCACCATTCACACCCACTAAGCAGTGCATTCCAGGAATATGGTAAGTATTTATAGCAGTATTTCAAGGAAATTAGTAGCAACATAGTCCTATCCTATCCAACCTAAGGGTTGTCTCTCAGGTAGTTCAGCCCCAGCCCGTGGAGACCAAAGAGTGCAAGGAAACGACCTTGAAAAAGACTTGGTGTTTAATTGAGCAAGAGGAGCTCGGGGCCAACATGCTCCCCTTGCCATCCTGGGCTGAGCAGACACAGGTCTTGTTCTAGACCAGCTGGAATTTCCTGTGCCTTTTGTGCTCATTGCTGTAAACAGGACAATTGTTTTTAAGGGTTGTGAGCCCACCGCTTTTTACACTCATTGAATTCATATAACAAGAAAGCAAGCAAGAAAGTCATCAAGTTGAAGGGAGAGGAATGCTGGGATGCTGCTAAATGTCTCTACGTGCCTGCATCATTTTTGTCTGGAAATGGTTTCACTTAAAATCTTCTACAAATATAACAAGAGGGTATTCTAATTAACAGATGTGCAGGTCACACATATTATTAAGCAGCTTCAATAGACTAATGCATTATACACATCTCAGGAGAATAAAAGACAAATGACTCCGTGTACATGGTGCAAGGAAGGTAGAAAGAGAACATCCAGAATTGGAAAAAATATGAAGTCAAGACTACGGAAGCTCCAGATTTTGTCACAAAATCCAGGCACATAAGCTCTAGCTTTTGTTTGACATTCTCCTTCTCCTCAGCACATGAGCAGAAATCCTCCAGGCTTTGGGTAATCTTCACAAGCTGTTCGGGGTGGGGATTATGGTGTCTGTGTCCAATACTTGGCAAAAAAGGTGCCCCAACCCACAAAACGGGCTGCTGTGCTCTACAGAAACGTCAGACACCAAGATGCAGGGTGGCCATTTGTGAAGACTTGAAAGAGCCATTCCTGCTGCCACTGACAAATTATAGAGAAAACAAAGGTTTTCACCGCCTCCTTCCAACAAGTCCTCCATGCCAATTGAGCGAAAAACCAGCACCGGAGCAGAGGAAGCTGCCAGAGCTGGTTCAGCCTCAGTGCACACCTTCTGTTACAGAAAAGCAGGAGAAAGAGGTGAGTTCCTTCTCTGAAGGCTCCTTTGTTCACCTCTCCACTGACCCCCTGCACGGCCGCGGGCACGGTACGGGTCGCTAAAACAGCAAATAAAATAACTAGGAAAAGTTAAATATCAGCTCACCGTCCATGTCAGGGAGTCAGGCTCAGTAACTAACAGATTTGTAAAGAGATGACCCTGCAGGTGAACAGAAAACCATATATATATATATGTACAAAGGCATAAAAGATGGGGCTGAAGGACCACCATTACGGATAAGTGAAAAATTGGCAGAGAACACCTGCAGAATAACAAGGCAGGTGGGCTGGGGAAGATGGGGAAGAGAAGAGACAAAACCAAGGAAATGATAAAGTAAGTTAGTTTGGGTGTATTAAATACACAATATGAAGTGAGATAAGGAAAAAGAGAAGGAAGAAGCATCCAAAGAAATGCTTGAAGGCCCATCCCAGTATTATTACACTATACACACGCCTCTTGGCATCAGGAATATGAGGACACCGTGAGCAACTTATCATTCATTGCTCCATAGGGAAGAAAAGATGAAACGTTTTTACTCTGAACTAAAGGTGAAAAGCATTCAAATTCCATAAGAAACGGCTAGGCTATATAATGAGCAGATTTGAAGCTACTTAGAGGAAACAGCATCAGAGAAGGATGTTCATCACCCTGGGCAGGCCACACAAATTAAGAGAAAGTAGAGCTGTGAATTACAATGAACAGAGACTAAATAGCTGCCTGTGTTGGATTAAAGGATTTAAATTGTCAGCTTGATGTATAATGAATGTGAAAACCCAGCACTTAATTAAATGGCACATGATAGAATAACTTTGTTATGCTTTAAACTGCTTAAGTTATCAAAGTATTCCTTATATTTAGCAATTGTTTAGCAGCATCTCTTTCCCTTGTGAGCTCCACTAAAGCAGTGGTCATTTACCCCGTGTTACCCTGCAGGGTCCCAGCACAGAGAGCTCAGCCAGTCTCCAGGTCTGGCTTCTGCCAAATAAAAACTTCAGCCTCCTCCTTATTTGCCTTAAGGAGCACATCTGCCACGGGGGAAGGCAGAAAATGTACTGCCACTGCATTTTGGTAACAGGAACTGACTTAATTTTGCAACCTGGGAAGCAAATCTAATTGCGTTACACAATGAGGACAGTTAGAATGGAAATCGCAGGTGAGAATCAGCAGAAGCGTCAGACAAAAGATCACCATAAGGGCCAGGACAGAGCTTCTGAATCACTTTTTGAAGGAACCATATAGCACAGAAGGACTTAAAGACTAGATAAAGGCAATTCTGTGGACCGCTCTATCCTACAAGGGTTGATATGAAGAAACACAGACACAGACTTTTCCAGCAAATTCGTGATTTTTTCTTCTTACTCCATTCAATTTATTACACCTTTTTACATTTCTTGAGCCTCGGGCAACTCATGTGTTGGTCATGCAAAAGGAAGGTTTTCTTCAGCCCGGTGTCCTGGTGCACACGGGAGGGTTAGGAAGAGCCTGAGATTGGAAGGACCCTCCCCTTTGACCCAAACACAACAAGGACATGGATCTTGGAGATGACACAGTCTCCCAAAAGGCCACATGCACACTCAAATCAGAGATGTGTTACATGCATAATCAAAAACTGAAAGACAAAAAGAAAAAAAAATAATACTTACAGCTACTGCTATTCTTCCCAGGACATGTTCTGGAATTTTTCTATAAACATCCAAAGAACCCCCTGCAGGGACAAACAAAACGTGCTTAGGTAATGCAAAATGAAATACTGCCCTAGATTTGAAGTCACAAGGGTTTTCTAGGCCTTGGTTATTAATAAAAACACCATCAATGATATAACAATAACTATGTCAGAAATAACTGACCTTAAAATTCTACCAAACTCTGAATAAATACATGAAAGAGTATACTCTTCACCCATGTTATTTAATTTTGCTTGCAGCTTTAATATTAAAACTCCTTTTAGAAAACCTCCCAGTCACAGGACAGAACATCAAAACTGGAGAACCCCAAACCATCAGGCCTGGAGTAACTTCTCAGGAATAGCAAAGTAATCCCAAAAAGCGACAGTAGACTTCAAAATCTAAAGTCTCCTAACCCTTGTCCCCAAAACCTGGTGTTAATATTCCATGGTAACCAATACAATTCTTATATACATGCTTAAACCAACTTCCTCCTGATGATCAAACCAGTGGAAGTCTGGTTGAGCGTGATGGTCTTTGTCCACACTGATGTATGAAAATGAAAGACAAGGAGCTCCCAGGCAAGCAGGAAAGTTTTGCCAGTAAACTCCAGCACGGGTCAAAACTCACTGTCTGGCATAATCCTGCGCAGCCAGTGTCATGCGTTCATGGGGAAAGCAAGAAACCCAAGTCCTTCTAATGGCCCTAACAGACATTCCCAAGGGACTGGGGCGGACTGTTTCCCTTATCTTCCACTAAGCAGATTCATTCCAAGTAGAAGGGGAAAAAAAATTAATAAAAAAGGACAAGCAACAAGCAAATTACCATTAGTTTGCAAGAGCGTGTTGTCTTAGTCAAGGCTCGAGGCACTCAGAAGCGCTCAGCGCTGATCTAACTCTGCTCCCAGTGGAGCACATGGATTTTACTGGTGACACCACTGGGCACAGAGTTAGGCCAATGCTCAGCAATTAAGAAAACTACACCTTGTACTTTGTTTATGATTAATTTTAAAAAAGTACAAGTCATTCATTCTGAAATGCTACAGTCCAAAGAAGTCACAAGGTCCTTATTCCACTCTTCAGCCCTTATTATACAATAGTTCTTATTTATGTCATACTACTGGTAGTTGTTGTTGGGTTTTTCCCCTCTTTTTCCTCATGATCTCTACTGCCAGAAATACAGTGTTTGTCTTCACTAAAGTTCTCTGCCATTGAAACTACTATTTGTTCATTAAATTTAATCTTTCAACTTACATTCTCCACGTTGCCCGTGGATTGTAACAAACCTCAGTTTAAAAAGTTAAATACTATTTAATAGAAATAAGAGCATGTACCATCACAGATACCTATTGCTCATTACAAAAGCCAAACAGAAGGCAATTAAATGGCAGGTGGTTCCTGTTAATGCTTATAATTCTTCCTTAAATTTTGGACAAATAAAAGACCTGTTTTCATACACGAAACTGCTAAGTCTTGCTATTAGGGATGTCACTAAAGGTAGCACTGTTTGAAAAATGAACAATCAGGGAAATCTGCCAATTTTTATGGAGAAAACATTTGGAGTTTTCCTATGGAGGTAACATTTCCAAATCTAAATACATAACATTAGCTTCCAAATCTACGTGTAGCCATGTAGGTTCACTCTGACAACCCGTCAGAAAGCCTCGTTTCACATCTTTGATGATCTTTAAAATCAGCTGGCAGGTGGGAGGGTGATCCAGGTCAGTTCAATCTCAGTATTTTGATATTTGCAGACTTGGAGTTACTTGGCTTTTTCCTGCTTGCAGTTGCCAGGAGAGACCCAATCTGGTTCCATATGTGCATCTTTTCCCCGTGTGCCCCTAAGTCATGAGTATCCCCAAAGATGCAGATGAACCTCTATTTACGCAATTTCAAAAGGAAATACCTACATTTTGTAATATGGTACAGGATAAAACTGGGCAAACAGAGTCATGGGATATGGATTCAGGAAGTATTATAAACTGGCCTAAGACAATCAAAGGGTTAAAAATTTGTCAAGGTTAAAGCTGTTCATCTGCAGGATGAGGAATTTTTTTTTTTCTTATCTTTACCTGCATCCTTACACATAAAAATTAAAGGTCTGGGGATAAAAAGAAGGCAAGGTCCCTTTATTTGCATTTTGTTCTTCCTTTAAAAGATTGCTGTTGCTTTTCTGCCAGAAGGAGTGCACAACATGAGGCAGACCAGAGGTCATCTCCAGCATAATTCCAAGTAATTTGGGCATGGTCAGTAAACACCATCATTGTGCAACACCATGAGGGATGCATACCCTAAAGGCTTAAATATTTTCAAAACAAGAATTCAGAACTGCAAGCATTTACGTCCGTCATTTTAAAAAAAGAAATCTCTGAATTAGTAGGAGTATATCTATTCTAGGCAGACGCTTGTTTTGGCATGAGCAGATGCCTCCTTACTGCACGTGGCTACTGCTTAACACAGGCTGGCAAGTTGGAGAGCAATTGGAAGGACAGAGCAGAGAAATGGCTAATAGTCACACTGCCTGGGAACAGCAAAGAACTTAACTTTGTGGGCTTTGTTGAATAAACGTAATGCTTTTTCATCAAACATGGAAAATCTGAGGGAATACCCACACTTGGAAATAGGGCACAGCTATCACTGGGACAGAGGTAGTAAATGTAAAAGGAGAGAAATAACAGTAATAACAAACCATTTTAACAGGGAGAAAACAAAATGCACCATAAAACCCTAAAGGGCTTTACTCGTGGTCCCTATCAGGAAGAAAGAATCTACAGAACGATGCTTAATGGTACACATTTGGCTTTGGAAGTTTTTCCTGCCAGAAAGCCTTCCCTCCACAGTAAATTATTTGTGAGATCCTTACTTCTTTATATCCAGCTTAACCGAAGCTTTGTGAAAAACCTGGATAGGGCATAAAACGCTGGCTCATAAGAAAATCCTGGAGAGAGTAATAGACTCTAGATTGTAACAACACGATGCTAAAAGTTGAACGCTGCGAAGGGGGTTCTGGCGCACGAGACACAAGGGGACGGCATCTGTCATGAGACACGCTCTCAAAATTGATACACAGAGGGCAGCAATGATTATAAATTGCTGTAATCAGTAGACTTTCCCTGCCTTTTCTCTAAGAATGCCACCCAGTACGAGAATTCCAAGCCAAGTACTAATACGTCTCCATAATGACAGCAGCATCAGATTGTGGGGAAGGGGATACTCTTGGTCTGAAGATTCTCCTTGGGAGAAACAAGAGTGCACCCAAAAAAGAAACTCAGCGCAGCAGCACTAAACAGCTGCGCTAGAAAATAATTCCTTCTCTTGCAATTAAGAGACGATTTCCACTGAAAACACATAGGACATTGGGTTAATAGATTTCTTTAAAAGAAAATCTGTTTTGGCTATCAAAACAGTAAAAGTGAGGAACAGCTGTTTTGTCAGTGAGGACAGATTGTATGGAAGACTCAAATATCAAACCACAAATTAAGCCAGCATTTATTTCTCTTCTATTTACATTTTCAATAAAAGTAAGCGAAGTTACACTGGGGAAAATACAGCGTACCGTGGAGAATAGAACACACTCCCAATGCTAACCTGTTTTTTTTAAAAACTACCTGCAAAGTTATTAATACTTTACATTTTCAAGTCATATTACTCTATTTTGCTTCATTCTGGAAAAGCACATCTTTGTTCTGATTTTCCCATTTACATACTTAGCAATCAAAAGCATGCTAAATACACAACTCACCATCCATGAACTCTGTACACAAGGAAATTCTGTTTTCTACAAAAAAAGCCCCATAAAATCCTATGATATATGATGAGTCACACTGGAAAAAGAAAGGAAAAAGAGAAGCCTGTTTAAAAATTTTCTGTGAGAAGATTATAAGGAAGAATAATCGGAATGAGAAAATTTATATACCTTATAAAGAATTTCTAACTCCGACATTATCTGCTTCTGGAGTTCCAGTGTTATATCTAAGGGTATGACCTAAAATACAAAGAACAGACACATGATTAGCACTGACAGAAAAAGTGAATGATTCAAAATGAAAAAAAAAAATCTATGTATATTAATTATCCTTATGTGAGAAAAGGAAAGGGAGGAATAGTTGGTGAGAATATCTGAACAGAGCCATGAGTAAAGGAAGGAAATGGAAATGAAAGGACAGTTAAAAGTGAGCTATACGTAAACTAAGTTAAATAGCCAATTTTATCCATGAAACGTCCTAAGGTTTGTGGTTTAACCATTTGACTAAGAGCTGAGTCAGAAGTTGAAGATGAGCACCAGGCAGAATGCAAACAACAGGTCAGGAAACTCGAGAGATGCTGCTTGTTCACCCAAAGTGCCACCATCTCCTGCTTGGTACAGCCTCCTCCACCACCTCCTCCTCTTCCTCTGCCCAGCACCAATTCTTCCCGCTACAGAGATGTCTTACAAAGAAGCCCCGAAGGCTGTGACCAAGTCAGGACTTGGTGAATGGGCTGGTGTTAACGTTAAAGGCTAAATACTGCAGTATTGGAAGTATCTCTGGATGTCTCAGTGGAGCCCTAAAGGGGCGTCTCTAACAACCTACTCTTTCTGTCTCAGTTTCTTCAATATTTACTCCCTATTTCATATCCATTCTTACTGTTGTATGAAACATGGAAACCTGTTAAATACAGACGAAAAAATGCAGCTGGTGCAGATGCTCAGGTAAGCATCACCAAAGCTTTCCTCAAAACAACTACAACCAACCTGGCTTTGAGCGCTCAAACCAGCCGCTCATCGCCACGCTCTTCTCCTGCTTCCTCCATCCATGCCCTCCTTTTTCACCATTTTGGTGCTAACCAGCACTAAAGCACCAAGTGCTGCAGTGAAGGTGGGGTGGAGTGACTAGTTTATAAAGTTTTCAGCATTTTCAACACAGAAGGATGGTGGTTCCCACAGAACCAGCACGGAAAATCAATTTTAACAGACATTTCTTTGCTGTGATTATTTGAAGACTTGCACACTCAATTATTAAGAATAACTATATAAACCAAAATGGACTTCAAATGCATTTAGCCGGGCTCAGTCTGCTACTACACAATATTTTACAGTTTAATACTTTAAGCTGAAGGGAAACAAAATCTAGTCAGTCTGCAGAATTAGCAGAATAGATATAATAGGCTGCGTGTACTGCTGACGAAACAAAATACAGAGAGCCCATTTCCAAACACAGGCATTCTACAGTATCAAAATCTGTCCGAAAGAAAAAACGATAACCTGTTTCTATCAAGAGTTTGCTTTAGGGTTATTTATAAAAGCTGTCACTAAACTAAATTGTAAGTGTAATACAGGGCTGCCAAGAAACGTTTAACACACTTGTCTAGATCAATAATCATTTGCCAACAATACTCACATTCTTCCAGCATGAAAAACTTAAAATAATTTGCTGGAATACCATCAGTTTTACCCACTGAATATGAACAGAATTTAATCTTGTCAACAGTATAAAATTAAAATTTGTACCTCACTAAATTCTGCCCTCAGTGAGAAATTTCCCTGCCTGGATCCCAGGGAAGGCTCCGCGACCCTGCTCGATGACTAGTTAGCGTGATCAGCGTCAAATACATCACCGACATCCAATCAACCAAGACCCGCCAACGAAGAAAGGTCTCCGGCTCATTTGCATTAACTATAATTACATACAGACCCTGCATTCTAATCGTGAGATAACCTGGAGAAGCAGAGCTCCCCTGTTTACAAGTGCTGAGGATGCTATAGGGCAGAGCACATACAGAAATGTACCACAATGGTTTAGTAAGTGAGCATCACCATAAAATTAGTCAGGAGAGACCACCATCTCACTTTCTCTGGATAGCGATCGTACAGAAGTGTTTTTTTCCATCTGAACACACGTAGTTTGTGTGAAATAACACTGGAGAGACACCCTGCCCATGTAAAGGCTGGAGGAACCTTAATGGTATTTACAGCATTGAAATGGGGGCAGAAGGTGGGGGGGGGAATAATATCTATACAGCACTGCCTTAATCTGCACTTGTAATCTCCATGGTCATGCTCCTTTTGTATGAAATTTCTAAGTGTATTTAGGAAACGAAGTTCGTATGGGTGAACCAACTTTTAAGAGTATGTGAGCTGACAGTGTTAAATACGGGCTGGAGCAGCTTCAAAGCAAGAGGAAAACCCACAACCCCTCCCCAAACCCACTGCTACCAAGGACAAAGCTGAGAATAAGGATTTGGCTTCAACTTTCACAACAGTGACACAGGTGAGAAAATGAGATGGAACAAAAGACAAAGGGCACCTTTGGAAAGAACTCTATAGCAAAAATCACTTAGTTTACCACTGTTATTATATTTTATATAAATCTGTTATTTTACCAGAATTATTGAGAGCAGAATAGCAAGACCCAATGAATCCATCATAAAACAACAAGCGCTGTTCAACCCTTGTGGGAACAGAGTTTCTTAACAAGTTTGTATCAGAAATTACAAGAAAAGTCCGGAGAGCAAAGGAGCTCTGGGGTCCCCAGCCAGCCCTGCCCACCAAGGGGGACCCAGCCTGGGGGATGCGGATGAACACGACCAGTTAGAGATGGGGCACAGGGTAACCTGGGCCACTGGGGTCTGGCCACTGAGCTCCAGAACTTGCCCCAGTATCAAAACTAGCCAAAACGGTGCCTCAAAGGTAGAGCTGGAAGAAGATCCTAGATAAGAGGGGCATTAAATTTTTTTTTTAAATATCATTTAAATGACATAGCAGACCTCTGGGATTCAGCAAGGGGCTCCAAGCACTCCTGCACATCTTCCTCATCAAGTTCCTGTCTAAAATACAGCAATCTTGGAATCACTTAACACGCCTGTAACTCAACATACCCTATGTTTCAAGCGAAAAGGGTTAATTTCTAAGAGAGGAATACCTGAGCATATTTCCTCTGCTCTCCACTACACCTCCAGGACAAATAAGGATGAGTTGTCAAGTTAAATACAAGCAGTCAAGTGACTGAATTATAATTTACTCTGTGCTCAATTTAAATTAGTGTGAGGCTATTAAAATATACAGTATAAATACGGCAATTCATCACAAGCTGTCATGGATGACTTCATCTATTTGCTGGAGTGGCATACGTTCCACTAAAGGGAACGAGAGCAAAATCACAGGTCAAATTAAGCTGCTATTCTGTTTTAATTCACTTATTTAATCCGTGGCGACATAATTGTCTTTTACAGTATGTACAACTCAAAGGAAATTTGGGAGTATTATAGTCAGTATACAAATGATTAATCAAATGGTCCATTTAAATGCTAGCTTAAGAGCAGGAGAAACTAAAAGGGGTTGGAGAACGGCAATCAGCCAGTGTACGCTCAAATTTCTCATTTGGATTTTTCCCTCATTAGAAAAATGTTACATTTGAAAAAAATCTATTAAATCATCTCATGTTATCTAGCTGTAAAGTTTATATAAAATATGTAAGATCATTAACATAGGTATTAACATTGGTTTGTTTTCCTGTTCAATGTATTTCCAAGATTATCTACCAGCTGAAAGCATTTTAACCAACAGGTTTTCAGAATGTTATCTTATCCTATCAAATCCCTGTATTACCATCAACAAAAAAGCCCCCCAAACCAGAGAACTCTGCTTTCCCAGATCCATCCAGTGACGTTCCCATTAGTGTGGTAATCCCCTGTCAAAACACTTGATCCGTGTGATGATCCTGTCAAACGCCAGCGTAACATCCTCTTTTTATTGCTGGTGATGCTGAGCCAGAGACGTGTCAAGTAATTTTCTTAATAGCGCAAGTCAGCACGACCACGATTGCAGCAGGTTCCCTGACCTCCAGCTTGGAAGCACGTTATTTTAAGCTACAATAACACACACGTGTTGATGTAATATTTCTTCCAAAATCATATTAAAAAAACCCAACGTAATGGAGAGTGACAAGACCACCACAAGTAATATCTGCAAGAGAATCCAGTTTCCTGGATCTTCAGGATTGCTTGATGATCCACGAGGACTAACCGAACCCGCGGACTCTAAGGGAAACGTGGAGGTGAAATGGCTGGGGGAAAAGGCTTTTTGCCACAGGGAGGTGATTTCAATTAACCTTGCAAAGGGTGAACTCATTTCTCCTCCTGCCTGTGGGAGTTTTCTCTTGCTCCACCTCCTCCCCAGGCCGGTTCCGAGGGCACCCCAGCCCCACGGAGCTGCCAGCGAGTGGCAATGCCATCGCCGAGCAGAACCGGCAGAGAAGATGCTCTCTGTAGAGCTGGAAAAAGATTATTTGAGGAAGCAGTGCAGCAGGTACCAGGGAAAAGCAGCATCGTTACACAGCCCCAGCACTTCAGGGAGGAGCTTTTTCAGTTCCACATTGAATGTTGTAATAAGAAATATTTTTTCATATTTAATTTTCTGTATTTTTGTACTTACTAAACCTCAGAATTCCTGTCCTGTCTTTACTGCTCATGACAGGAAGGACAGATACCACTTGAAAGGACTTTTTCAAAAATCATTTTTTCAAAAACTTTTCAAGTGATATTTGTATTCCATGTAATCAGAAGTTTCTAATTTCTAATAATTTAGAAATAATTTGGATGTTATTTCAATTTCTGTATTTTCCACATGTAGAGAGTAATTTCCAATCCAGCAGTAACCTTTTGCTGGATTCATTGGAAAGTCCATTCATTGGAAAGTCAAAAGCCTTTCTCCTACTGAGGTGAAGGGATTTATGTGATCCTTGGCAAAGCTGAAACACAAGCAGAATCTCCTTTCTATAAATTCTATCTATTGGAACTACAAGACAATCTATTCCCAAATCTGAAAGTTTCCCATATGTAAATATTGCCTGGTAAATATAAATACTTCATCGAAGCCTTAGTGCAATCCTACATCTTTAAATTCCTTTTAACACAAATTCTGCTTGCAGCAACCAGCTCCCATCTCTCCTCTTGCCCTCCTCTTCCACCCCCACATGCTTTCAGTTTAACTCAGTTACACCAGTATTTAATGATTAAATAAAGACAAAAAAAGAAATGAGACAAAAAGGCCAATTTACAGGTTTCTAAGTAATTATTCCATAAATTATATTTTTACTGCACCTTTTTTAGATCTCAAACTATTAATTGGAATTGTATGAATGCAACAACTAATTTGTTTTTGCAGAAGTCTCTACTGCTTTGAGTTTTAACAAAACCACCAAATTCCAAAAAAATTTTTTTTTAAATATTAAAAAGAGCCCAGGACACAGATTCATGGCAAAAAACTCTAACAAGGTAAAAAAAAAAAGCCAAATCAGTTGAATAAAAAACAATAGGAGGGTAAAGGGACAATAAACCAAACAAAAAAACAGGTTAAAAGCCTGTTAAACCTACAAAATCTTCTAGGAAAACAGACTATTATCCCAAAGAAAACAGGGAAATTCTCTTTATTTAAAAATGAGTTTGCAGAAACCTCCCTGAAATCCCCCGAGATGATGTGATGGTACCAACCCCCGGTGCCAAAGCAGTTCCTGGGGAGCGAAATCTGGATTCTGGGAACACATTTGGAATGACTAGATTTATTGAGTGGAGCTTTCCTGCATAAACAATGCAGACTTTAATGCTATAAAATAAATTGAGATCTAACAATCAGAGGGAAGGGAAGGAAACCAAGGTCAAGAAAGAATAGAGAGAAAGAAAGAGAGGAAGAAAATTACTGTAATATCTTACCTTTACTGCTAGTATTTTTCCACTAGGGACATGATATGCCCTGCGTGAGGGAAAAAATTAAATATCTTGAGATCACATAAAATTACCTCTATACATATGTGCAACATGTATACACTAATTTCACAGAAAAATGACTTGGAGCTAATACGTTCTACATTAAACCAATTTTAAATAGCATTTTTAAAGAAAGACTGATGAAAACGATTGATCAAAAGAATATATGTACAATGAAACCATTTAGCAGGTTTTAACATCTGCATGTTTTGTATAAAATCTACTCATTGAAGACTTCCGTACAGCGTTGGCAGCAAACTTACAAGGAGGAATTTATCCACTTTCCCATTTTTTTTTTAATGCAATAAAATTATGATATATCCGTTATTCAGAATCTTCACATAAAACGAGGTTTATCACACAAGTTTGCCAATCCTAAGGGTATTTTCCATGGTAAGATAGAGAGATACACAGCTATATCAATTAAACGAAGTAAAACAGGTAATGACCAATTCTTTATCATAACCTAAGGACCAACAGCAAATATTAGTGAAATGAACTTTTTGCATTTGTATTTAATATTAGAGTGTGCATAGAAGGATAAAAAACATTATTGTTAATGCTCACATGTACCCAAAATAATTTTCCACAGTATTTCCAGAGCAGTTTGTCTTAATTTCTGAAGACAAATATTTGTAATTGGCTATTTAACAATGACTTGTGTATTCCTAACCATGAAAATCATAAGAAAATAAAAAGGTAGGGAAAAAAATGCCTACTAAAATTCCGATGTAATTTTGCATAAAAACAAAACCATTACAGGTTTTCCTCTTCACTAGTTTTATTGTCTCACACTGATTTATGACACTATGCACAGCGATGTCATATATGTGGCACTAACTTTAAAGAATTATAATGTTTTACCACTATCTACGTCTAGCAATTATTATTGAAGAAGAAAGGCTTTAATAGTTTGGGGTTTTTTTCATGCAAAACCATACATAGCACAAGGTGAGACTGTTGTTTAATCTTATTTATAACCCGGAGCGCTTATATAATTTCCGTTAATAGCTTGGAAGTTTCTAAAAACTTCACCTTAATTTAATAACTCCTGGATAAACATTTATGTAACCGAAGTGGCTGGAGCTTTTAGGAAGAAACAGGGTGTAAAAAGGCACACCAGAAATCAGTGTTATTTAATACCAGTCCAACAAAATCATCAGAGGAAGCTCTGGGAAACGGGTGGCCGAACGTGTATCAATGAATCCAAGGAAATTAAATCTGCTGTAACTATGGATGAATCAACGGTGGCAAAACATTATGGACTTAAGATCAGCAGAAATGATAAGAAAACGAACAGGTTGAGATAGGATGCTTAACGTCTGTTAGCTTAATATGGACTGTGCCGGACAGTTTGGCAACTTAATTAGCTTGTCAAGAAAGCTGATCTTTTTTCCATAAGAGAGATCTCCTGTTTCCAAGTGAATTAAAAGGGAAGACTTGATTATTTAATTATGATGCACGCTAATTCATCCGTGGAAGTTTGGGTTAAATTTCCAGCAGAGGGCAGATACCTGGTTTGGTTTACAGAGCACTGACAGTACCAATTTAACATTTAATTATCGCTGAGAATTGGATCACAAAGGAGATACCATGCCCATGGGTAGAGCGTGTCCAGTGGCTCCGCAAATGCTGCGCTACCTGGAGGAAAGGAATTTGTTTACTCCAGCCTGATCCGGCATCTCCATTGTCCTGACCTTCCTCAACACAATAACTGTAAAGTGATTAATGAAGGTTGAATAGGAGCTTTGGTTACACCAAAAGACAACCGTACACCTCCGTAGTGTTTTAATTAACAGCTAACACTTCAAATTAGTCTGTAGTTGCTACAGTAATTACCCGTTCCAATGAGTGTGTAGGGAAAACTTTTTTTTTTTTTTGTTAGATATTATGTAGAACTGTAAGTTGGAATTGATCATTTTGGTTACAGTCAGCACAGCTAAAGCCTGAAGATTTAGAACCTTTATGTTGCTTCAGAAGGATGCACTAAAAAAATCCCACCGAATAACGTGCACAGCATGAAGAAAACCACACTTTTTGTGCATACCGCACCCCTCAGTAAGTCTATGGATGTCTACGAGGAGATTAAACTAATATTCACACTCTAGAAGTGATGTGAAGTCCCATCTCAAGGGTCAGCTCTCACAGATTTCAGTGTCACCTCCAAAAGTAAGCAAACATCATCGTAGAACCAGATCATGAGATGAGGCAAAGTTGTAAACATGCAGAAGGTTGCTCAGAAAGGCTCTACATTTCAGTGAACGCACACTTTAAAATCTTCCAGGATGGGAAGGAAACGATGTCGCCTAATAAGCAGTTACAACAGCAGCTCTTCTTGCCAGGAAGGCATTTGAGCGGTGCCTAACAGTAAAGACAAGTGGATGATAAAGACAAGTGAAAACAGTTGCTAAATAGCTGCTGGAGTACTTAAAGACAAATGTAAAAGAGCAGAAATTAAATGCATTGAAATGCAAAATATGCAAGGAAAACGCTCTTTGGATGTTTTGCAAAATTTCATTCCTTGCAGCAACCAGCTCTGGGAAAACAAGTTCATTTTTTCTGTTCTTTTTTTGTTGGGGTTTGGTTTTGGTTTGATTTTGACCCACTGCAAAAGCTGTAATGGAGGATTGAGAAAAGGCAGCTATAAATCATTTATGGTTAAAGAGAAATTGAAGAGACACTGAGAGCCAACCCCTGCAACGAGAAGTTTAAAAAGTCAGTTTGAACACTTGATGCCAGTGTCAACTATTAAATATATAAAAGTTCTTATTTAAGTTCTGTTGCAATTTGCCAACTGCAGGAAGCTGGTTCCGATGTGCATTTCCCTGTCCCTCCCTGCCTTTTAGTTAAACCTGGAATTTCTAAGACAAATGCCATGGCACGGACTGGTCCTTTCACTCTGGAGAGAAAACTCCCAAACAGATATTGAGACAAATTAAGAATATATTCTTCTGCAGGGTCTGATCTAGACCCCAGGTCAGTTGGAGAATTGCATCTACCACAAGCTTGATGTTTTATTATGTTAAGTGCAAACTAATGGAAATGCAATAAGATTAATAACAACTTTCTCCACTACTAAAAATACTTTTTAGGCATATATTGAAAAAGTATATATTAAAATAGTAGAAAAGTAAACACAACAGCAATCTGATAAACCGTTTGGTGCCCAATTTCTGCACATTA
>JAOTQQ010000071.1:40013093-40087563 GCA_026546715.1 Gallinago undulata | reverse complement strand
AAACTAATGGAAATGCAATAAGATTAATAACAACTTTCTCCACTACTAAAAATACTTTTTAGGCATATATTGAAAAATATTGAAACAGTATATATTAAAATAGTAGAAAAGTAAACACAACAGCAATCTGATAAACCGTTTGGTGCCCAATTTCTGCACATTAAGAAAGTGTAATTCCAGCATGCTGCACCCAACTAATTTTTAATTTTATTTTAAAATAGACAGTTGTTAGCTATTCCAGCCACAACATTTTATGGTTGAGGATAATGATCAAAGTTATTAAAAAAAAAAGAAAAAAGAAAAAAGCAGAGTTCAGTGACATCTTCAAAGTGAAGGGTAAAGGCTAGTGGTTGAAAATTGCATTTTAGTGGAGGATGCAGCTGACATCTCCTTTGGGGAGCTTCTCCCAGGGAACACGTACAGCATGTGATGTGTAGAGGGTGGCTTAAAGCTGCTCCACGTTGTGTAAGGAAAGGACAGGCAGCCTCAACCACCGCGTAGTTCAAAACATTCCCACCGGGGAAAAGAAATTTAAATCTCTCCCTTCACATTCCCACTAGAGTTCATTATTCTGAGCCCCCTACATCCATTACAATGAACAGCTTCTAAGCAAGACTGGCACAGTTGTGTCAAATATTTTATTAACCTTGACTATTAACCATATCCCTAGACATTCAAAGCCCTGAAGGGACCCGTGCGAGCCAAGTCCTTTAGCATAACTTTGTCTCCTCTACTCTGAAAATTAAGAGAGCCCCTCGGGGAGCACTGCAAAGGAGCTCGCCCAGCTGCCTGGCAAAAGCTGGGTTATACTGGGGAATAAGTTGGTGTGAGCAAGGGTGCACGCTTGAACAAAGCCCTCCAGCTAAGCCGGAAAAAACTTCTGCTGGACTGCGGAGTACGACGTCTGCATCCCTTGTGTTCCAGAAAATCAAAATCAATATCATGGAAAACTAGAATAGGGCTTTGGGGGAACTGCCAGCTCCTCGGCATCTTTCCCCCCCCCCATATACAAGATGTGTTTCTACAGGAAAGCAAATTAAAAACTGAAAGTGTCAGAAGCAGCTGGCTTCTGTTTTAAAAAAGAAAAGGAAGAAAAAGGTAACCGAGGTTCACATTGCCTGCTTTACTCTTCCTGAGGTCTACTGCAAAGATAACCAGAGGAGAAATGTAAGATATTTTTGCTTAATCCTCTTTATGGAATAAACCATAACCCATCCTAATATTTAATGCTAAAAAATTCATGCACTGAATATAACAAGTTTCTACTCAGTTTAAAAGTAAAACAAAAACCAACCAAACAGAACATGCACAAGCTCCTTAACAAATAGCTTAGATGCCAAACAAAAAATTTCTCCCTCTTTCAACTTGCTAAGACTCACAATTTTATATTCTCCCTGTGAGAAATTTTACCTGAAAGCACAGTGGGGAGCCGCATTACTCGCTGTGATTGTGGTGTAATTTCTTCCAGGGCAAGTAAAGAATTAACTTCAGATTTCAACATGCAGGCACTCAAGAGAAACAGCAATTTTCAATTTGTTTTCTTATTTTTAGTTGTAAAACGTTTGCCCACATACAAGTGCCTTAAGGATGGTCACATCAGAAGCATGGACTTAGCGTGCAAAGATCCCTGAGCTTTCATAAACAGCTTTCCCTAACATGTACAGTAACTTCTACTAAAAACAAAGTTTACAGGTATCTGAAAACTCAAAATAAATGCAGCCCCTTCCTGGAAGCAAAAATTCATTAAAATTATTATGTCATCCTGGTGCAAAAAGGGTTGCAGAAGATCTCACTTCCCATCTGTTCTCTCTGGACACCAGATATATTTTTCTATTTTCCCCCCCCCCAATAGCCATGGAAACAATCTCTAATCAATAAGATATTCCTTGGCAAGACCAAATGATTCAAGGGAAAGCCATGACCTGTCTGCTATGCCAATGAGTCAGCCCCTTCCCTCCCTAGAAATATAACTAGCATCAGCAAATATGACAAAATGATGTAGTGACAGCACCGTTCCATTAGTGATGTGACTGCAGGACGCAGGGACGCGACGCTCCCCTCTGGTTGAGGGACCAGAGGAACTTATGGCTGATGCCACAAACTCCAATCTGCTGCAGCTTTACTGGCTCACACAAAGCGTTGGTGTGTCATTTGGCTAAACACTGGTGTCAGGAGATGAAAGTGTGGCTGAAAGGGACCTCTGCATACCTTCTAATCCAACCTCCCTCCTGAAGTGGCACCACAGTTCAGCCATGGCTTTGTCCAGCTCTGCGCTAAAAGCCCCAAGGATGGAGATCCCGCTCTGTCTCTCTCATGCCCTGTTGAAGCGCTGAACCATCTTATTTGAGAAGAGATTTCTCCTTATGTTCAATATGGACTTCCCAAGGTGGGAACCTGAGGCCACAAAGTAAAAATAAAGGTAAATATTTCAGGTTCTCTATCTCTTCTGCTTCATACCTTGGTATAGTGCTATATAGAGCATATATACATGCTTCACACCTTGGCATAGTGCTTAGAGACGTAGTTTAGTAATGTGGGGGTTTTTTTGTATGGGTTTTTTTTGGTTTTTTATCAGAGTTAGGTTGATGGTTGGACTAGGTGATTCCAGCCTAAACAATTCTATGATTCTATTCTATGTGGTCAATATATGCATTTGTTAAAAACATCGAGATATCACTTCACTCGATAAGAATCGCAAACACTGTCCCATTTCCCCAGCTCACCCGTAGCACCGCACTGGTGGACTGCAGAGGAAGTCCTCCAGACATCCTCCTCGCTCAACACACACAATGACACGTACAAAAGATCTCTGGGAGTCAGGCAGAGTATTTCCTAACTGAAATGAAGCTACACATGGAAACCTTAGGTTCCTTATTTGAGTTAAAAAGTTAACACAAAAGGCTATGGCTGTAGCAAGCAGCACCTTCAGACGTACGGGCACCGAACGAAGTCAAACTGAACATTTTCCTGCTCTATGAGAAATAACCCAGAGCAAAATGTCTGTGTCAGTGTCGCGCAAGATGAATACAATCCTCTAAGTGCTATGCATTGCAGAATGACACGCCAGTCACCAGCTGCAAACTCTATGCAGCAAATCACCCGCAGATTTGGTTTACTGGTAATTTTTTTCCTTTTTTTTCTCCCCTTCTTTTTTTTCCTAGTACTGCCACTGTCTGTTGCGCTCCTGGAGAGACTCTGGCAGTCTAATGACAGAACTGTCACGTCCTCAGATGGCCATCTAAAGAAACAGATTCAAATTGTTTCTAGGAAATAAACACTTTGACAGTTGTTGCCTTCTGCAATAGACAAACACATTAGCCTGACTCTCTGGCTGTTAAAACAGGAAATCCAAAGTGCACAGCAGTTGGAAAAAGGAGTTTTTATGGGGACTGTGCTAGTTCAAACAGCCATCTACGCCAACCTCTCCTCTATCTAAAATCCCATTACAGATGCTTGAGTACTGATTGCAAAATGATTTGTTGTTAAACTAGAAAATAAACAAAAAAACCCCAACTTGTATCTAAATTTTAAACCTTTTCAAAAGAGCAAAATTGGCACTAGAAGCTGCACAAAGAAAATGCCAAGTAGCAAAATGTCTCACGTAACCCATCTCTGTGGGAAAAAGGGGGTTTTGGCATCCAAGCCTAAGCACAGCAGAATGAATCCCTCACCTCCTCTATCCTGTAACCTACCAGTATTCCCATCTGTTACCACTTCCATTAGTCTTCCTTCTCCTCTGCAGCCAAATACCCAGGGTCACCCTTTGAAAGCTGGACTACAAGTCCTTCTCCTTGTACCCAACCCATTGTGATTCCATGCTCATTCCTTGGAGAGACCTGTACAGACAGAAAGGACTAAAGATGGAGATGGCTTCAGTGTGACACCGCTTGAGGAGGCTGTGGTGCCACCACCACCAATTCCAGGCCACACACTACCCCAGAACCAACCCAGATCAGATGCAGACACAGTAATGGGTTTCAGCTGCTAGCTTTAAACTAGCTAAAAGGACAAAAGACAGCAGAGTCACAAGCTTAGACTGACACAGACAGGCATTATCTGATACAGCATAAAGCTTGTCAGTACGAAGTTAAACCCATCATAATTTTTGGAAGAAATGTGAAGCAACAAAGTGAGCCACAAAGTACGTCACAACCTACGGCGATGGCAATTTAGATACTTACACCTCTCCATGCAGGGACCTAAAGCTGGATTTTCTGCATTATCAAACCTTGTGTTCACAAGAGACATGTTCAGGACACTCAGAGCATAACAACTATTAAGGAAAACCAGAGCTGTTCAGAAATGCAGTAATGGCCAGTAGTAGGAAAGAGAACTGTGCCAAGAAGCAAAAGTTTTCTAGATATTAACTGCAATACCCCAGAGAGAGTTTTCTTCTACTCCTGGTACAGGTTCAAGTAGAAAGCTTGCTCTTCCCAGGAGCAGTTTGAGAGCATAAACACCATCAGGTTGGTTATACTGGTCAATCACTACAGGACTGCACGGAGATCATGTCGTGATGAGCAACATGCTAGAAACAATTCATTTTTGCATTGCTCCTCTTGTACCCCTCCTTGCCATCATCATTCGAAGAGCTGGGATGACGTACGGGGCAGGTGGTCACACATTGGAGCTGGGTTTGGCTGGCTGATCCTTACGGGGATCAGTGGATATCTGAGCAGTTAATTTTTACCATTTTGAACAGGGATTTCCAAAGAATCCAGGGTAAAAAGAAATGGAAAAATCAACTTCAACTTCACTGGTGGCGTTACACCCATTGCTCTTCACTGAGACATCAGAGATTAAGGAGAGAGCCTGTGACAACACCGGCAGCGTTATGGCAAAAAAGGATTCCTACATAAATACACCTTCTTCTCCCTTATCATCTCACATTCATCTCTATGAGCAAAAGCATTATTTAAAAGACAATTTGGTGTTAGGGAAGAGTCTACAAGCCAATTCTCCACCAATTCTCTACTATGCAGAGCATTATTTGTAACCAAGAAACAGATGATATTGTCCACCTCGGGGCGAGCAGCACTCAACACACCACCCTACGTGTTGGTAACAAGAACGAATCCACATTTTCAGGATTACTATTCGCTTAATCTTCCAAGCCATGGGCATACAATGCAACCAAAACAACTTTAATTTAAGAATCATCCAGTTTCTAATTAAACAGCCATAGGCAGCTGGCTGGATACATTTTAATCAGTTTCAATAACCTATTGATTGTATACTGAAGCTTAAAAATTAAAAGTAAAAAGATGAGCAGGGAATTGTCCCATCTCAGAACAACAGTAGAACCCTCTGTAAATAACTCCTCCTTTAACCATCAGCTAAATGAACACTTCAATACTGCAGTACAAAGTCTTCTGCAAAATTACTTTAACTAACAAGCAGAAATTTATCAGCTTCAGCCAAAATCAATGCTGAAATCAATTTGAACACTGGTTGTGTCTAAAGGGGCTCATTGGCAATTTAGGGAAATTACACCATGTAAATGCCTGTGCTTTAATTGAACAGTTTCATCAACTAGGCTGTGATTGCTGTCCATTCATTTATTTACTTTCACTGCAGCTACCATTCTGCAAAGGAATGGGTTTTGTCAGACTTGAAGGAGGTACTTTATCTTCATTTTATGCACTTTTGTGCATAACAGATTTTATGAGGCAGGCAAGCCATAGCCGGGGTCAAAAGAAACAAGTGAACAGCAATCACTGGTCAGTCTTGTTTAAACTGCAATGATAATATGCAGAAATTTGGTGGGGTATTTCTAACTTAGTTTCAAGCTATTTTTGTTACAATGCTTTCCAGTGTGACCGAAAATAAAACAAAACAAGAGAAACAAAAAATGAATGTAATCTGGGAAAGGAAATAAAGGAAAATGCCTTAAGAATTGCAACACAAGAATGCAGGGAGATGTGATTTTCAGACTTCACGTGGCCCCGGACTTGTTTTAACAAAGAAAACATTGAACCTGCCTGTATTTCCTTTTTTCAGAGCTGCACCAAGCACCAGGCTGGGACCAGCAATGTGTACAACATCGTGAAAACCCCCCTTGGAGAGCACACCACCAGTGGAGCCGCTGGGTCACTGGCAGTGCTGGGATCCTGCAGAGATGAGCTCCGATCCTGTTTCTGTGGCTGCTTTGCTACCTTGGGAAAACCACTTCCCTTCTGTCCCCGTTCACCCTCTGCCACGTGCAGAGGATGACACCAGCCTCCTCTGCCAAAGGGCCAAAATAACCTGTGAATGAAAGGATTTTAAAGAGGGGCAAATTATTGTTATTGTATTGAATACTCATACAGAAAAAAACAGAAAGGAACGAACAAAAGAGAGCAACAGCTCTGCTTAGATGCAGATTTAGAAATTTGAGGTGCATGACGGTCACCGCTTTTAAAGAACAAACTGGGACTATAGAGACCCTCTGGAAGGAGCTCCTTCATGACAGCACCAGTGTTCTGCAGTAGGAGCCATGGGACAAGCCAGAAGGAGCCACCCTCGCTGAGCCAAAGCTCCTCAAAGCAATGATGAATTCTGGCCACCATCATTCCAGTGAATGGAGCTCAAGCACCTCCACGTCCTCGCCTCTCAAACACAGCAAACCTCCCTCGGCTTCCTCGCTGCAGAACCGACACCGCTTTTCCCTGCTAATGCCAGAGGATCTGCAATACACAGTTTGCAGCCCGTCTTGCAGGAGAGAGCAACTTCCCCAGCTGTCTTGCCATGCGCTACGTTTAGTGTGCTAATGGGGCACCCCAAGGTTGGTGGAGATAGAGAATAAAGAAACGGGCATATGCCGGAACGTACGACTCAACCGAACAGCAAAACTGCTCGAGTAAATTGCTCAAACAAATTAAGCTTCCGCATTTATCCGTATTATCCCTAGCTATACAACTCTTCTGGGCGGTACATCATCAACAGCCTCTTCTCTCCCAATTACTCAACTTAAAGTGAAGCCGTCTGGTTTAAGAGCATTTTGCAAAGATAATAACCGATACTCCCTTTCTTTCCCTCTCTCCCCAGTGCTAGGTAACTTCACAAATTAATTGCGGCATCATTGGGACTTTATGTTTATTTCACTAGAGTGTTATAGCTTGCTGCTGCTGAAGGCTCCTCTAACACAACCCAAAGATTTACAAACCATACACAACCCACGTTTTAAAGAAAGGCCAGGCACACAGAAGACTGTGCTCCCCCCTAAACAGAGCTCCTCAAATGTCTCACTTCTCATTCGCTACAACTGCAATGCAAAAACTAGAAAACACGAACTAAGAGAAAAATATTCTTTTTGTTTGTATGTAAATGAAGGAAATAGTGATAATTTAGATATGCCACGTGAGCAAGACTTCACAGAGTAATTATTTGCCAGAGATAAATACCCTTAGTTAATAATATTTAGGTTCAAAGTATACACAACTAAAGATTTTGGGTCTAAATAATTTAATGTAGCTACTCTTGAGACTGGCTGGCCGAGTGTATAGACCCCATTACCAATCAAAATGTTAACCTTCTTTCCCTGAAGTGAAAAGGAGACTTATCAGAACAGTCTCTCCAAACTCAGCAGCCAGTGATGGAGCTAAAAGATGCAGCACAGAAGCACATACTTTAAATGTCTTTTGGACCTACCAATGAATGATTTTTTTTTTTTTTTTCCAAACAAAACCCCAATTTAAGTAAATACCAGAGAGGTACCGATATACAGATGTTTTCTTGTGCTGTGAAGCAGCTCAAACCGCATTCTCCATCCTACCAGCTTCTATACAATAGTTCATAAATAATTAGAAAGTCTGTTGCAGAGCTGAAAGGTCACACATCTCCCAGTGCAACAGGCTGAGGGCTGGCAGGAAAGGCGCAAATCTCCACAAAATAATGGCAGCTGAGTGTTTCCAAAAATTCACAGAACTGGACTCACAATACTCCACAGAAAGTGGAAATCTGATGACAGAAACTTCCTACAACTGGGAAAGAGAACAGAAAGCCACCAGGGGACTTTCGGTGTTTGTTACTGCAGGGTTCATCACTTGATAATCTTTATTCAGGGCAGGGTACGTGCTGCCACCACGCACCAGTGGGAAAATTCTTGCTTTCTGATTGATTGTATATTCAAAGATACTTTTTGAATATACAGTTTGAGATTACTTACATGTTCTCACATATTTTTGAAAGTACAAGCAATCAGAAAGCAAGAATAATTAACTGGTTTTGCCATATCTAACTCTATAGTTGTTATTATTCCTTAATTAAGAAAATAGCGGATCAAAAGGTAGGGGAAAAATATGATGTCAAACACCTATAAAATCCCTTCTTCTTTTTAGAACAGGAAAAACATTTAGATTCAGCAAGTTCTCACTAGAAATATTGCTATAAAGTATTGATTTTTTACCAGACTCAATTGACTGAAAAGTTGTTTGTATAGCAATATTGGCCAAACCAATATACTGGAACAATTTTGCTACACACAGTAATCAAGTGTATTTCTAAAGTATAATTATACTGTCATAAAAATAAAACTAAGATACCTCTTCTCCAAGCAATAAAACAGCTGCAGCTGTAAAGAACCCAAATAAATGAAATACATTTTCTAACTAAACATAGTGTCTTCCAAAGAGAACAAAACCACCTCCCCTCTCCCCCCTCAAGCCAAGGTCAGCATGAAAAGTGATCAATACCTCAATCTCAATAAACTATTTCAATAGTAGTTAATTCACGTGGAAAGAGAGGCTGAAAATTTTTGCTCAGCGACCTGCGACACGCTCTCTTGTTTGCTGAATGCCGATAATATATCATTGCCATAATGGATATGACTTAGTATAAAGAGCTAGAAAAGAAAGGAAAGAAGATACCACGTAGACAGGCTCGTTCTTTACGTTCAGATCAATACTACACACGGCTCCTTCTGAAACAAACCCGCAGCCCGGAATGCTGGAAGAGGGAAACAGCCCAACGTTCGCAATTAATTTTATTTGACAAATGCTCATCGATTTACTGGAATAAAATATACGTGGGTTGCTATCTCTGACTAGTGCAATCCAGCTACCTGTAAGTATTCCATTTTGCAATTTTGTATTGGCTCGTGTATCACAGATGCTCCTTTGGGGAGGGAGAACAGGCTCCCTTTTAGGAAGGGGGGATTGTCCAAAGCCTATCACCATGGCACAGTAATGGCCAACTCCCTGGGATAATGGCAACCAGCAACTCTTCAGGGACGAAAGAGTGAATTGGTGCAATTCTTCAATCCAACGCACCAAAAAACCAAACTCAGGAACATCTAAGAAGCCAATTTTGGGAGAAAATCACATTTCATATTTATATCCTGCTATTATTTGCATTGCAAAGAAAGTCAAACTTCAGGAATGTGTAAAACATCCACATATAAAAACGGGGCACATTCCCTGGGGCAGTACAAAGCGACACCTGCACTGGAGAAAACACTGTGAAGCCACTGCAACTGCTAATTTAAAATATGAACGCAATAAAAAGGAGAAAGAAAGGTAGAAATATTTCCCTCAGACTAAAGAGGGCTCATATTTTCACAGGTAACATTTTTTTCCTTTCCCAAATTGTAGGCAAATGCAACACTTGACCACTTAAGGAGGAAAATCACAGCATCAGCCCCCCCAAAAGCAGCAAGTCGATGCAGAAGTGCCAGAAGTATTACACGTTCCCTCGTGGGCCATTATCCTCTGCGCCTCGAGTGTTCACATCTCTCTTCCTTCATCACTCCTGCACACTCTTACTATGGTAGCATTCACCACAAGAGAAAAATATTTTGGTAAAAATATCAAACAAAAAAGAAGGCATGTAACTATACTACTGTTCAGAAATACAAAAAAAAAAGAAGTCCAAAGGGGCAAGTTTGGCTTTACATAGCATTTTATCCAAATTTCCCATGTGAATGTTACAAGATGTGAAATATATGCTATGCATGCGGCAACATTATAAAAGAATGAGATATTTTCATACCACTTTCTGCACCTAAAAGCACTCTGCCACTCTATGGGCTGAGCACACATGGAATAGAGCTGCTCCTGGGGAGCAGGGCAGACACATGCTGACAAACAGTCATGAAGTTCAGCAGACCCTTGGTGCAAAAACATTAGCAAAGCACACAGTGCCTTGGTTCACATTCCTTAGATTTTGTCGCTATTAGACACTGGATGAAGGTGAGAGACTTTTGGCATGGCCTGGTATGGCCATTCTTACACTGCTCGTGATTTCGCATTGCTAGCTCCTTGTTTCACCTCCTTCTCTAAAGAAAATGCCCTAGAACTGGGTAACAACGCACGCACGTGTAGTCCCTCACTTTGTGGGATATTCCTCATCTCTAACTGTGCTTTCCACGGGGACCAGAGCACATGGCCTTCCTTTGCAATGCTTCTCCCACCTACATCCACTCCTGGAGCCTCCATCGGTACAGGAGAGAGGGAAGCCAACCTTCTCAAAATCAGAAAACAACAAGAGGTCACTAACTGAGCTGTAAAGTTCAGCAGTCAAATCTTTCTTATTATGAAATAAGAAAACAGTACTGTTTTTCTGCAAGTTTCTTGCTCTAGGAATGTCTTTTTTACATGAGAACATCAATGAGGTTTCTGAATTCCATTTCATGTACAAGGCAAAGCTGACTCCTCAAGAGTCCATTCAAGGACTGGATTTGTTCCTTTAAGGTTTTGGAAGTCCATTTTCATTAAACCTTCTGCAAGGGAGAGTCATTTTGCAATGTTGGCAGCCAATTAGAAACTAAACTAAATGCACCGTAGCTTTTAAAACGTTAAAAAAAAAAAAGTTAATATCAAAGTTAAAATGTCTAAGGTATAAACAAAATCATAATGGGATGCTGGGTTACTGTATATGGTAAATAGCTCTCTGGAGGAAACCTTTATTACTCCCTCAGGGCTTTCTTACAAAGTATGGATTTCTTAATTCCTAGTGGAATATTTTTCATACACCACTGCAGACTATTAAGTACCAGATATTACATTATGTAGTTTAAACTTTGCACTATGCATGAGAAAGACTTTCCTGTCGAGAAAACTATATCTCCGCTATTATAATCTTTACAATATTAAAATTAATACTGGCTGCAGGGTATAAGCTTCACTACCAAAATTTGGGGGAGTTTATCATTTAATGTATTCATCAACTTGTGCGTGAAGCTGCTCGTAAGGGAGGGAAGTCACTGCGACAGAGAAAGGGGTATTTACTAATTTTGAATTGCTGGAGAAAGGCAGAGCGACGGTGTCATCGCGTCCCCCCGGTGTCACATCCTCAGTACTGGGCGAGCACAGGGCGTGGGGAGCCAGCGAGAATAATGGCATCGCAAATACCGACGGCAATTCATTATGCTTCAGGATATTTCAAGTTCCACTTGTGAACCATTAACTTGTTACCCAGGAGGGATTCAAAGCTAAGTATTAAAAAGACAATAAAAATGCACCAACCCTCACGGCACCCAAGAGCAGATACCTTGTAAATATGTAAACAGAATTCTTAAAAAGTTTATATTAAGAATTTATTTTATACTCTTTTCTGCATAGCAGCGATGGCTCACCTACGTCTCAATACAAATATGAAGGGTAAAAAAAACCAAAAACAAACCCAAAAAAGAGAGCTGTTAAATTTTATTTTCAAAATTTTTTTAAGTGAAATTCAACACTCACTTGTAGACTGTGCCTCCATTGCCATGACCGAGGATGTCTCGATACCGTATGTCTTGTTCATTCATCTCCACAAGAAAGAAAGAAAAACAAAAGAGATGTCATGCTGTGGATGGAAATGTCAAGGAAAAGCAACTCTAGGCCATAAACAACAAGCAGTCTGGGTCATTTCAAGTTCAGCTGCAAGAACGAGAAGATCAATACAACATTTGCTGTCCAATTTATAAAAGACGATACCAAGGGACAAAGTGATGGAAAGTTTAATGACAATTTGTTTGCCTGGGTCATTTCATTAAAGTTTGATAAAAGGTGTCAAAATGGAATGATATAATATAGCTCAAGAGGGTCAGGTCACAGATACTGATAGGAAAAGGGTCTCCAGAACAGCACATAACCAAAGCCAAAGTTGGAGGTGAATGGAAACAATCCAACAGAAAACTGTCACCTTAAGTATGGCTACAGAAGTTTATGATTTATTCTGGAATCAGTATAATTGATACTAATTGAGTGACAGTTCTGTCAGTAGAACTGCTTCATAGTGCTCAATTTATATACCTTTTAACTAAAGCAAATCTTTGGGAAAAAGCAGTCTTGAATAGCTATTTTCCTTGAAATATACGACTAATTGCATGCCCCAATCTTTCCATTCACTGGGCCAACCCTTCAGACACAACGACACCCTCAGATATTCAAGCACCGTACATTGCAAATGCTGGGATTTGGAATCTTGCTGATATAGATTTTATAAAAGCTTACTATTTTGCTGAATGAGCAGTTCAAATGTAAAACTACAGTTCAAGCTTCTCCTGTGCAAATATAGATTTTTCCACCTAAATCACCTATTAAAAAAAGATCACTAAAGACGTTTTTGCAATGCACACGTATACTTGAAAACAGATTTTAATCAGAACAAATTCTGGGCTGTATATACTTTCTATTCCAAAAAGATCTCCCCGTCGTCTGGTCATCGTAAGTACTAAATGATTGGGCAAATCCCATTTTTAAAAGAGAGTTTCCAAGCAAACATTAAGTCGTTTCTAGTAGCTGTATTTAATGGGATACCAAGTTAAACATTTTACATGAGTTGGCAAGGCTGCTTAAAGATTCATCTTTGTGTGTTAGAAGGCATTCAAAACCCCCTAACGACACACCTGGCCCTTTATCACGGATGTGATTTGAGATCATGGAAGCACATCTGAGATGGCTTCAAATTAGTGACTTCAAGTGAGAGCCACGCGGAGCTCGCCATAACTGTCCGCATTTATCCAACTTCTGAGATGGCTTTTAAGATCCAGCAGGGACACGTGCCCTTCAGTTACTGAGCCCTGGTTAAGCATCCCCTTTCATACGATGACAGTGAAGATATGAAGAACTTTGCCCCTGGCTTCAACTGGAACAGGCAAGTGATGGTAACAAGCTGAAATATCCTAAAGAGTCAATACTCAGCATGTCTTTCGAACAGAAAATAGAATTATTTAATTGATTTAAATTAACAAGCTTTAAGGACAAAAATTATGAACTGCAAAATTTCCATTCTTTCCCTTCACTACTTGAAAAAAAAGCATTCTTTTTTCTCAAAGGAAATACTACACATTTCTTCCACTGAAGTTAAAATCTCCGAGTTCTGAGAAAATTTCTAAGGAAAGAAAAGTTCTGAGGGGAAAAAGAAAAAAGAAATACCTTAAAGCAGAACTTGACTCTCAATTATTACCTATTTGTAGTTAAACCCGGGCCTGATATCTTAAGAGGGTATGAAATGTACCCTTCAAGAATCAAGCTTTACGATGAAAATAAAAATTTATTTATTTTATTACTGAAAGTTATCTTGCTCATTGCACCAATCAGAAAAGGCAAATAAAAAGGCAAAAAAAAGATACCCCATGAGGAATAATAATTCATGAATGGGCTTAAAAATATGTAAAGAATCTTTACTGGATCCCTCACACTAAAAATAATCTCTCTCAGACTGCAGTACTCATTAATTTAAAGCAGTGCTCACTTTGAACTCGGTGTTTAAGCAGTTCTGCTCTTCTAAGCTGGGGAACTTGAATTCTCCAGTCTTTGAGGTGACAACAAACATCTCTTTCCCACATTCCCAGCAATGTTCTTCTAAACAAAACTCTTAAGAGAAATCAAATGAATCCACAAAGCCATGAACATCCTTGTATCTTTGCTTTTGGGGGGAAAAAATAAGGATTTTTTTTAGTTATTCAAAATACAAGCAACAAATTGAGCAGAACCAGAGACATAAAGTGTATTCTCTTTTTCTTTTGCTTTTGCCTTACTGGTAAAAGGAGAGTATTTTCTTTACACCATTGCCTAAATGCCAGCTCCAGGAGCAGCTCTGCTCCGAGATGCTGCACCCACCACCAGCCCAGCACCGATTCTCGTCTCTGCACAAAGAGCAACCAGAAACCCAGGGTGAAATGGGAAGACTGGGGTAGAGCAAGGATCTGCCAGCAAGGGATGGAGAGATAAAGTGTGATTTACTGGCTCAAATAAAGATGCCAAAAACAGCCAGTGATTTATTTATTTTACTGGGAAAACTGGATTCTCAATCATAAAACGATAACATAATAACAATGAACTCGACAGTAAGGGCTGGAATATTAAACTGCAAAACCAAGTTTGATTGGATGCCAATATTAACAGAATTAATGAATTAGTGAAACAGACTTCAATTACGGATCAGCAAACAAAACGTCCCCTGCTCATACCTGCTGGTTTTGAAAGAAATCAGTGTCTATCTCTTGTAAATCATTAAAAACAAAATGCTCAATTAATCCTTATTTTATATGTAGAGGCCTGACAGAGGCGAAGTCCTGTAGCCATACCTTTGCTTTACGAATCGAAGCAATAATGGTTTCAGAAAGCAGTCACACTCTATGAGCAGACAATTGAAGAGATTTAGTAAATCCCACTTTATAGAGCAGAGACTAATCGGAAAACACAAGCCAGTCAAATGTTTCTTATGAACTGTTGACACTATATCAATGCAGAATCAATTGGTGGCATTTACTCTGAGTGACAGAAAAGAAATAAATATTTATATCACATCACCTATATCAATGAACCCAGGCAGAAAGCTATTTCTAACCTGTCAATATTTGATTATGTTGAAGAATCATGTCCCCTTCTTTTAATGATTAATATGAATTCCTTATTAAACCTAAATGGAAACTACTAGAGGAATATCATTAGGAATGCCTGAAAGCATCAACTGCCATAAAATAATAAAAAATAATAACCCAAGCCATATTTAAGTAATGATAAGTGTGACTTAATCCCCCAAAAGGGGGAAAAGTTAAAGTTACAACTAGAAACCTATTGCCAGTTACGGATCTGTGACCAAATTTTGCAGAACAGAATGCAGCATAACAAAAACATTTTCTCTCAGCAGAAAGCAGTCCAATTCCTTTCAGACTAGGGTAAATAACAGGTAGCATTTAAACTTATTTTGAATTTTATCTTTTTTTTTTTTTTTAAAACGGGTGTAAATAACATTTTTTAATACCATAAGAAGAATTTTGGTTTCTTTATCTCTTTCTGAAATTCTACTATACAGGAAAGAAATCTGTAACAATCTATTGCAGGGGACACAAACTACTCATTTCTATTATTTAGAACAAATAAAGTGCCAAACACAGCTTATGGACTCGATCACAAAAAGACGGCTACTCACGTTCAGTAATTCTCATTTAAAAAAAATCAGTAATATTGGAGTAATCATCAGCTTTATTTTAAAAGTTCGGAAGCACACTGCTGGTACTTACAGAGTTTTAATTTATGCAGAGAAATACAACATTTAGCTATAATTTTGAACCGGTAACAAATCTACATGGTAGGAGTCTGCGACTATTAAACTAAGCCTGCATGTAAGGAATGCTGACGAGCTTAAAAATACCTTTCCAAGTTGTATTCAAAGGATTCTGTGCCAAATAGGCAAGGCTGCAATGCTGGGCTGTTGGGCTCACATTTGAGGGGGGCTCTCTTATCTATTAGCCCCCAATGTTACAGGTGAGACTGAAGGACAAGCACCAAGACCAGCCTTTATCTTCTTGACACGCTCAACTACAACTACTTGATTCATGAAATGCCAATGAGGCTTGGAGAGGTCATTGTGTGAAGGCACTGAATACGCATCTGAGATAATTAAGATTTCAGCCTTCGAAACATGGAGGGGAAGTGAACAGCAGTTAAGAAAATCAATAAGAGTCTTTTATTTGCAGTGACACAGATGTCTCAGTCAATAGAGCCTAATAGGGAAGCGTGATCGCAACGGACAGGTGCCTGCCTCCAAGGCTATCAAAGGGCTTTCACTATGACAAACATTAAAACATATTTATGTCGCTGCTGAAGAATCCAGGATTCTTTTAAGGTAGTTTAATTTAACGGTGTATATTTAATGGCATTACACTACTGTGAGCCTTGCCTGTACGTTCAGATCAAAATGGGTAAGAAATGATTGCTCTGTTTATCCAGGACATTCACTTGTCCATCAATTGTTACATTAAACCTTTCACTTCTGGGTGCCAGGATCTGAACGCCTGGAGCAGGCACAGAAAGTAACAAGACATCCTTCTACAACTTTGGGATTTTTTTTTGTTTTAGTTTGTTGTTTTGGTGTTTTGTTTTTTTTTTTTTAAGAAGCTACAACGTAAGGCAATTCCAAATAGCACAGAGCAGCTCCTTGCAAGAACCTGCTAAATATTTAAGTATCTACTGCTCTAAAAAATACGAAGGTCATTCTAACTGAGCAGTTGACTTAGTTATTCAAAATTGATTAACTTTCTTCCCCTGAAATTGTGGCAGCCGTGCAACACGTGTGAGGTACTTCAATCTATTTGGAGCTAAATCTGATTAGCACATTTTGAGAAATGGGAAGCAAATTGCTATGCCAATCAAAGTAAATCAGGACACATAACTCATTCATATCATGAAGGTTTTCATGGTCCCTCCAGTTCTGTATTAAAAGAACACATTACAACTAAATGAGCAGTAAGCATCTCTCCACCTATTTGTGGGATGCCAATCACTGTAGTATTAGGCAGTAACGAGACGCGCGTGAAGCCAAGACTCATTTCAGTGCACCTACCTGGCCATTTGCAAGTATTTTCTTCAGCTCTGCAGAAGACTTTTTCAAGCTGAAAAAAACAAGAGGCAATTATTTTTAATGACTGTTCCATTTCAGTCTATAAAATGAAGTGAAACCGTAAGAAAAAACACGCCAGCAGGTTAAGTTCATGGTTACATATTCCAAATAGATTTTACGTTAGCAACACTGAGCGGTGTAGAGTGTAGCTACTCCTCAAAATGCAGGCAGCAGAAATGGAGGAGCAATGAACATTTAAGAAAATCAATATATTTTTTACCTTTACAAACTAGTTTTTTTAGATACCTGACTATACTACCCTTTGGGATACGAACTATTTTTTGTCAGTTCAAAGAAGAAAAAGAAAAAAGTGATACCCTCATACACCCCAGGTGTTCCAAAAAACAACAGCAAAATAAGGTTTACATCTAGTTTTCAGGTGCCTTATTCTTGTTTCAAAACCACTTAAGGCATTACCCCTTCTGTTAATTTCTATAAATCTGCAGCAGAAGGGTTTAACAAACCACAACTATCAGCTTGGTGAGTTTTGTAGGTAAAACTATGAATGGCTTCAAGCTACTTCCACCCACTTACAAAATATTGTTTCACCTCCTCTCCTGACAAACTCTGCTCCTTGTTCATTCAACACAAAATACTGCCTGGGTAGAAGTACATCTGCAAAACTTAATCTCAAAGTGACATTCTGCTCTTATTACTGAAGTTTAGAAAAAAAAAAAGTACAAAATAATATATTCTTGAAAGGCGTGTGCACGTGTCTTGATCACAGATCATTATTAACAAGAACAGTGAAAACACAGATTTCCTATTTGGTGGCTTTGTTCTTTAATAGGCCTCTTGTTCCCACGACTACTTTAAAGAAAAATTAAGTTTTCCAAGGAAACATAAGTTGATCTTGTCATCTTTCATGACTAACAATTTGTGAACATGAAACAAAGAGAGACTTTCAATTACTTCAAAAACAAAACTCATAGTGCAGAAGGTTTCGGAAAAGGAATGGCAATTAACCACCAAATAAGGTGACAAGAATCTTCTAGAAGCCTCATTTTCAATGCACTTTAAGAACAAGCTCAAAGTGCAAGAAGTACTGAAAGGCAAAGCGCAACAGCGACAGAAAGCAGCTTTTTTTAGTTCAGTGGTATGATAGATTGGGAGGAGGACTGCAGCTCAGAAAGACATTCAGATTTATTTTCCTTAAAGAGTCTTGGATAGGACCTTCCCCATCGCGATACGCAGCAAATCTTCCCCAGGGATGGGGGCAAACTCTGCCCGAGGAGACTGACAGAGGGTATTAGTTTTCCTTTTTTCATCTATACGATTAGCAAAGCCACTAAAGGGAAAACCAAACCCGGTTTTAGTGGTACCTGAATGGAGCTTCCCCACTGTGGCACAGCCCCAGCACTGCTGCCAGCCACCTGGGGTGGCATCCTCCTCGCCAAGGGGCAACCATGTCACAGCAGTGTCACCGTGCAGAGGCAGGAGCTGTGGGACAGTCTCACCACCGCAGCACTTCACCGTGTTTGCCACAACGGGCACTGGTGTGTCACCACCCAAACACGCTCAGTGCAGCGACTTTGATCATTTTTTATCCCAACTTTTTATCCAAAATGCTCTCAGAACGAAAAGGGAGCAGCGCGCTGATGCACAGATAAATGCAATATTATATGCTTATTAGAATAATAGAAAAATTTAGGCTGAAAGGGACCTCTGGAGATTTCCATTCCCACGTTTCAAATATGCTCTTATACAAAGAAGATGGAGCCAGACTTCTCTTACTTCCTTTTAAGAATACACAAGGGGGTTTTGTGGGATTTTTGTTTGTTTGTTTAACATCGTATTGAGTATAATGACTTTCTGCAACAGTTCATCTAATAGGAGGGAGTTTTAGGAAAAAAAGAGAAAGAGTTCTCTTGCTTTTTATGATCTCAATATGGGTTTTGAAATTAGGACTGGAATCTAAAAAGAAAGATAAGGGAGCTGGAACCCAAAACTTTGCTGAAACTGCATGAAACAGGGCAGATTTTTCAAAAATCAGACTGCTCAGATTTTTCAAAAATAGTACCACAAAATAATAAGCCTACTGAACTGGGTATCAAATTTTAAAATCAAAGAATCCTGGAACAAGAAAAGCAAGGAAGACCCGAACATACAGATCTTGCCATAGACAGTGATTATTAGATCAACTAAAGCAAATTAGCTCACCCATGAACAGTATTTCAATACTTTATAAAGGACAAAGCCATCTGAAATACCCGCTAAAGACTTATTTCTTTCGTCAGAAAATACTTCTCCTGAAGAACCAGCAGCACGAGTCTAAGAAGATCCATGGATCAAGGTAATTTCGCCTTCCCCACTTCACTCCCGCGTGCCCAGCAATCGTATTGAAAAAGTTATTCACCATCAAGCTTATTGTTGGTAACTACCACACACAAGGTTCCATTTTATTTTATTAAAAGAAAACAAACCAAAACATACGCTCACATTTTTGACTCTTACCTATTGCTTGGAAGGGAATCCGAGACTGCCGAACTGCTATTATTAGCAGACCCCGCTCGCGTATTTACCTGCAGGCAGGGAAAGGATCTTTATCAGTCGTTTGTGTTCAGAGGACACTATTCTAATTAACCTGTAATTTGCCATGAATTTCTCATTTCACTATGAAGGTTAATTAGCTTGTTGCTAGGCATGCTGATGGTGGAGGTCTCGCCTGTATGTAGGTTAGCAGGCTATAGAATTCACGGACTACAACGTATTATCTTTACATCTTAAACACTTAGTTAAATAATACAGAAAAAAGAGATGATACGTCCACCATTTATTCTCATTTTAAAAACTAAACAATCATTTAATATATTCGCTGCCTTCTGCGTTTCAAAATAGGTATGGTTATAGAAGCACTAAGCATACCTGAATGAATCAAACAACCTAAAAGAATTTCATTGCCGTGCTTTCCACACTTAGCTAAATTGCTGAAATCAAATGAACGTGGTGGTTTTTTTTTTTTAAACTCTTTGAAGTAGCAGCAGACATTAGTTGATAAACTGAATATTAGAATTTAGGAACCTTATTAAGAGAGGTTAAAGACAAGAAGAAAGGCAATTCCATTTTTATAAAAAAAATATATAGATATCACAGCCAACACCCAGCAGATGAATCCTTCTCCCACCCTCACACACACACAAAAAAATTAAAAAAAAAATCTGCTTGTCAGAGCTCAAGAAAGTGCAGTTTTATTTGACATTTCAATAAGTGGAACACAGCATTACAAATCCATCTAACTTTACTGAAACAATTATTGAAATTCGTACCTTCAGGCCATGTATGTTCCGTTTCCCAGGAGGCTTGCAGGCTGAAACAGTAATTGACTAAATTGTAGAACACATCAGGGCCATTTACAAATTTGCTCAAAATGAATCTTTTAAAAAGAAATGAGGGTGACACCAAAATTAGCAGAGAGAAATGATTGAAAAGTGTCTCCCAAGACCCAGAGTGGGAATTATGAACCAGGATTTTTAACTTGCAGGAGTGAGCATTTATAAACGCTAAGAGCTTTCTGACACCATGTAATATAAATTCTAATTTCTGCTTAAAACACATCAAAATCAAGAGACCCGTTGGCTTAAATTATCAGATTCTTTTTGTAATTCAAATTAAAATCAATATCATATGTCGCTATGTATTCACACGCTGCATTTTTTCTGGCATTTAACAGAAATATTTGTAAGATGTATTTTAAAGGAATCAGCTGCCACGCATCACAAATTAGTCATATTGTCAAACACAGACAGTCTGTTTTAAATGTGGAAAAAACATGTCAGGGGCAACAGCAGTGAGTCTCAAGGAACCAAACAGTGGATAAAAGCAATGCAAAATGCCACATTTTGGACACAGATGTACAAACCCCTTGGTTTACAGAGGGACACGCCGCTCGAGAGAAAGTCTTTTCCTAAAGTCTCTCGAACTATACATTCTTCCAGTTGGTGGATGTGCTTTTTTGTCAAATGTTAAAGCCACAAAGGCTTCGAGCTACATGTTACAGACAGTTCCCATTTTAAAACTACAGTGCCCTACAAATTGTATGTTAAAGGGCCTGTCACTTTTGATTGATTGTCTGAGGAGGGATGAATTTGATTTTTCTCTCTCTCAGATGCACATGCATTTCACTTCCATTTTTGACAGCAGGAAACAGAACTATTTATTAGGCAGAAGGACACAGATGATAGTTATTAAACACATCACTTAGGGCCACACCATGTGCCTTTAAATGACATTAGAATGTGCATCTTAAAGAAGAAAAATATTATGATTCTGTGGGCATACAAAACCCACCAGAAAACAATAAACTACTCTAAAATATATATATAAATATTATATTTTTTTCCAATAGATTAAAATGGACATTTTTGACAAGATATTAAAAGAATATTTTATTATATATATTTGAATGGTATATATATTCTGTGGAATACAAGGTGAATATATCACAGACAGGAGATATATATGTGCATATATACATATATACGTGTTTATGTATATGCACACACAGAGATTTATTTTCAGTATGAAAAAAGAATGCTGGCTCTTACTACCTAAACAGAACAATGCAGATTTTTTTTTTTAAATAGATAAAATACTATTTTTTTCCCCTCCTTTAAAGACCTTTACATCATCAAATGAATACAGCACAGCCAAGGTAACACAGGGTGGCACATGGACATTTACTACTGGTGGGTTTTATGGAACACATGAGTTTTCAGAAGCAGACTGGAGACAGCAACTGGGAGTCTTCCTCAGAAGTAAGAGAAGCAGAAAGGGAAAAGGACTCAAAGGAAGATGGGGCTTTCAAAGAAAGCTCTTAAAGAGGGAGAGCCTGCAATTACAGGCAGAAGAGCTGCATGTTACTGATGGAGGCTCTAAAGTGCAGTATGTGAAGAGACATGGCCAAAAGGGAATGAAAGAAAAATGCTTGTGCTAACAAAATTTGGGATGTTTATTAGAGAGGCAGGAAAAGATGACAGGAAAAAAAAATGCAGGAATTTTGTTTGCTATTGCAGAAGAGCAGCAGGTCTGGGTAGGAAGGGAATGCAGGGTAACTTTAAAACTGAAAACTTCTTAAGAAGTCTTAAGAAGGTGATTTGGAAAGATGAAACAGCATCTCAGCTCTGAAGTGATTCAGAGTAAGTGGGAAGACACCTCTGAGGAAATACAGGCAGACATGCCTGTAGTTGTGCCAGTGGTGGAAATGTGGAGCTAACACGTGGGGACTGTATCCTCAGCAGCACAGAGAGGAGTTCTGGATCTGTACAAAGAAAATCCTTGGATGAAAAGCAAATAGAAAAAGGAAATGGCAGCAGAAGTAAGAATCTATTTGGTTGGTTCTTCAGAAAGAAGCCAAAAGGAGAGTCTAGAAGAAGGTTAAGTCTTATTTCTAATCTCAAAACAGCCCTTTAAACACTCAGGCGTGCCAGCTACCAAGCACCTCCTGTCATAACTGTCCTGAACTGTTTGCTTAAAGGGAATACATCCAATTGCCTTGTACTTTCAAGAAGGGTTCCCCACCTACTAGTATCATCCACTGTATCAGTTTCTCCAAGCCATCCAAAAGCTTGGCATTTTACTTCTTGCAAGTGGTGGCCAGTGGTTTTAAGTAGAGTGTATGTCAGTAATTAAATGGTATTCTACAGAAAGAGGTTCAGGAGAAAGGCAAGACCCTCTCAAGAAGCAGAGAACTTCCCTCCTCACAGCCATCAGGAGAGCACATCTCAACTGGCAATTGCTCTGGAGCCCAAAAACCTGGGAGCCCCTTGCTCTCAGTCAGACCCTGCTACCCTGAGTCATAAAACCCACCATCTCTGTATTCCCCCTGAATTCGTCTCTTCCACGGGAGCTACTAAACTACCAGGAAACTCAGCCTCCTTTAGAGACCTTATTAGCATGTGTTTGAGAAGGCTGTTGGTTAATTGCCCAATTCAAACTTCAGAGAGTTGTAAGTAATGGAAGTCTAGAATGTTTAATTGGGAAAATCATAGTATGATTATTTGTATAATATCAGTTAAGTGAGTAGAGTTTAATTTTTAATTATTTCAATTAATTTATTGCTGGGAGATTTACTTGGAGAATTTAAATCTTATCTGTTTCATCAATTAAGAATCAGAGATTTAAAGACTGGATAGTGAGAGCGTCTGAATGAATCAGTGGAATTATGTAATTTATCAGTCTTTTTTTTAACCACTATTTGAGTTCAGAGAGAGCAGTGCATTCTCAAAAACCTAACTAGCTGCCTGCGGATTTTTGTTCAGGATGTAGATGACCTATTTTTTAATTGCCTCAGCCCACATAATTGATTACACCTTTCCCTGTTCAGGAGAACTTATTAAAATACTTGTGATCATTTTGATACCACTGCTAAGTGCCCAAATCTCAAATAAAATATGTCATGGATTGAGCATCTGTGACAGACACGTTCCCATTTTCAAAATGAACAACGACAGTCACATTCCCCAAGTCTGTTACACTGATTAACGATATCAGATCTCACAAAGCCCAATTTTCCTCAGTATCCAAAACTTAACTTATTCATCTGCTTTGGTTTGAATACATACAGAACTATCACCAATGAGTTTTTTAAATGTACATAAATATGTACTGTGCAAACTGAATCTTGTTTGTCTAATTTACTCCAGTAAATTGGCTATTTTATATGCAATAAATGTCGTTTTCTCTACACTCCCTACAATAATGAATTATTCTATCCAAACTAAGAGGTAAACATCATGTTATGTGCATTTAAAAATCCCCAAAACATAACTGTTGATGAAACAGTTTACTGATATCATCATTGTTGATTAGAATTTGTTAAGCATTACCTCTTGGATATATCTGTAGAGGCTCTATTAATTGTCCATTTACTTGCTGTTCCATTACAGTGGAGTAATACTGCAAAGAGATTAAAGAAAGAGATTACTCAGTAATGTATGAAAAGTGGTAAGAGCACTTATGGATTGTTTCATTCAATGTATTTTTCTGCTTTTTTTTTTTTTATTGCTATAGCATGTATCAGCTTTTAGAATCCTCTCTCACCATTTGCAATGTTCACACACTAAAGTGGCACAGGAGGAAGACAAGCAAGGGGCTGTGATGCCCAGCACAGTACTGGTCCCAGTACAGGGAGCTATTCTTGGCTCAGCAAAGCAAGTTCCAGGCCCACCTGAAACCTAGGGATGCTCCAGAAGACTGAGAAAATGCAACATTTGCAGCAAACACAGCAGTTGCCACACCTGGAGATGCCGGGAAAAAACAGTCAAACGCGGAAACAAAGAAAAAAGCTGTAGACAGAGTCAAAACCTGTGCAAATTAGGAAAACTCCAAGGGAGAAAAGAACCTGGAAACTATCCAAGAATTTGCAGCGCTGAAGCACAGGGAGGGCAGTTGGGGCCACATCCCGCAGAGACGGGGATGCCGTGCGTTCCCTTAGCACGCAGATTTAATGCGCAGCAGGGTATGCGGAACAGCGCTACCAGAAAAGCACTGCAGAGATACCAAGACCTCAGACCACGGCACTTGGACTCCACAGGGAGTGATCCGGGGGGGAATGTTTATTCATAAAAAAAAGGCCAAGAATGGACAAAACAGGATATAAAAACATCTGAGAATGTCAAGACCCGGGAAGACAGAAAATATCTCAGGTGGTATAAGGAAGCCTGAGAAAAGGCACAAGGATGAGGATGAAGAGCGGCATTAAATTAAGAAACAGAGATTTGGATTTAATAAAATGAAATCTTTATTAGCCTTTCATAATTGACACACTCCTGAGGATGGGTGAGCACCCACCAGACAGGACATTTACCATCACAATCGTGGGGCAGGAGATAGACCCCACTATGAGTTTACAGTCTGTAACCCACACATCTCTCATCACAATGTGTTAAATACTGAAAGCACATCACAAAGCACGTTTCTTTTGCAATCGCTGAACATCTTTGAAGCAAACACGCTGGCTGGTGGCCAGATCTTCATGGCATAAATCAGTGTAGCTCCACTGACTTTCATGCTAATTCTCACCAGCCGAGTGTGGTCTAAGACTTCAGCGTGTCACTGTTACCAGTGTTTTGTGATACTATTACTCAAACTGGCAAGAATGGATGTCAACAAGAAAAAAATTCGAAGTCCCTATGAAATCAAATGCACGTATGTCACTCACACCAATAGTTTCCCATAAGGCAAGCATTTTTCACTTATGCAACTTAAAAAAGACACAAGTTTATTAACTACCTAATGTTACAGAACATTTTTCTTTCCTCTTATAATGGGATTAAGCACACGAATGATACTTAGCAAATGTTAAGAAGGACAAAGTCAATTTATGAGCAGAAGTTTTTCAGTGCTTCTGTTTTTCACATTCACGTCAAGAAACAGGAAGAATTTTCCTTTTTGTGAAAAAACTTACGAAGGAAATTGCTGAGGGTTTAAAGACCGTCCCGTCGCACCTCCTGCGTGTACTTCTAATACATCTGCTGCTAAAAACATTGCCCTCACTGAAATCTCACCACAAGATTTTTAAGGGGGGGCACCTCATTCATATTAGTGTACAAACACATAAATCCACATCTTAAATAACCCTGTGACACGTGCTTTTGCTGTGCTTCTACAGCGCAAAGCTATTCATTACAAAAGCCCACTTTTGAAATGATCAAGAGGTTTTTCAGGAGTCAGGATGAACCCATAGACTTATTTTCTATCAGGGGGGTCATGAATAACATGACAAATCCTCCCCCACATCCCTTCATAAAAACATGTCACCAGTACCTAATAGTTATGGAGCTGTGAAAGAATCTCCCGCTCCACTGGGGGCCAAAATTGCTTAAGAACAGCAAACTTTTTTTATTATCATTTTACTGGTGGTGTTCTATGACCTGAAGACATATTTACGCACAGTATAGACAGCTATTACATACTCTCTAGAATAATAAACTAAAATAAACACATGAGACTGTTTCCCACAAAAAAAAAGAATAGGGGGAGAGAGAGAGGAAAAAAAAACATGGCCCTCTCCATTACTCAAACAGTGATGACAAGTAAATGAAATATCAATCATGTAAGCTGTCAACCTTTTGGGACAGCAATAACTGTTAACAAGTAGTCTGGAAAAATTGTCTGAAAATGACTTGTCCTCCACACATGAGCATTTGAGGTTTCCATGGAAAATTAAGATGCCAGTGGCTATTTGGAACATTGTTCAGGTATTCTTTTTAATGGAAAATTTGCCAGTTATTGATCCAGAGCATGTACCCCTTGCTTTCAGAAAGCTGCAAGCAACTTTCCAATCAGTGGCTGTCAAAAAAATTACTGCCTTTTTATACTGATACAAGACAACAGCTAAAGTGCAACTCCACTGCTGCTCAACGTCTGCCTTTAATTAACCGCAAGGCGCAACAGAAAAATGATTTTATTTACCACTCCACAATATTTGCATTGACATAATGCAAAGTATTTCTGCATATTTTAATATAACTCCAGAACTGCCTGAAATAACTTACTGTCAAGTTCAGAAACCAAAGAACCTAAAGATAAGAGGTCATGCAGGATTCAAAACGTCTTCCCCGATTACAATGTAATACTTGCATGGAAGAGATCTGTATTCTCGGGGATTTTTTTTTGTGTGTGTGCTCTTAAACTGAAAGAAAAGCCTTCACTGTGGTTTTGGAAAATACCAGCAGAACTGGAGCCAAACTGCACCATATCAAAAGTCCTAGAAATAGGAGCTATTCAATCCTCCAAATACTCATTGCAGGCCTCATCATACTCAAAAATGAGTATTTTTCTTCCCCGGTATGTTCTTCAAGATTACAGTAGATTCATTCCTTTACTCGTAGGCTGAGAACATCTGTTTTCTTATAAACACATCCCAAAATGACACCTATAGGATGTTATAAAGTTAAATCATCAACGCAACACAAATAGAAGACGAGTTTAAAACTGAAGGGAAAATTTTCAGAGAAGAAAAGCTGCTGAAGCAGAAAGAAGTCATTTACAGACATCCCATAATTTTTAAGGGAAAGCAGAGAGTTGAGCAATCATAACTCTAATGTACTGAAACTTTAACAGTAAGCTTGGAAGCATAGCAAAAAGATGACCTTACAAAGGCATGATTAATCTTAAGACTGTGCCAGGAAAATTCAAGTTTTCTAGTTTAACAGCAAAAATGGTAGACATTTTATAGGGAAAACTGAGAAACACAAGGAATTCCAGGGGGGAAGCATCACGTTATATGAAACCAAAAAAACCCCACCAAACAAGCACAAAACCCCCTTGACTGCAGCAGGATTTTTCTACTTTTCTTTCACAGTTGCCTTACGCTCTTCAATATCAAACTTGTAATATGATGGTTTCACCACCTTTGGAAAGAAAACTGCATCAGAGGGGCTTATTTAATAAATCCCATGAGTTTCACAGGGATCAATCATTAGCATCTGCAACCTACACTTCTTTCAGCCCAGCATTAAGTCATAGGCAATGACTAAGGTCTCTTTGAAACCAAGGTCTGCTAACAGAGGTCCAGGTGAAGAACACCCAGCCCAGCCTTCCCAAAGGAAGGGCACTGGGGTGCAGGAATAGGACAGTCTCTGCAGATATCAAAAGAATCAGAATTTCACTGAGGAAGCCTTCCCGGAGCCTAGGAAACACAAGTCCCCACAATAGGAAACACTGACAGTTTGATGTGTTAAATTCACAACATCAAAACTCCATCATTGTACCAAACACTACAGAATATATGCCCCAAAGTGATCCATTAAGCAGAGACTTGGGCAATTTGTAGGTGATCCAAGCTCATTCCTGCTCGGCTTCCTCTGCTCTAGGGAACATATAAGGAGACCTAAACTCAACCAAGTCATTAAGTCCCACCAAAAGCACCTACAACTGGTACTAGACAGGACTTGTTTCTCCTAAATTCCCAGTTAAGACCATTAGCATAGCAAGAAACAGACTTTATAAGGAACTAGTACTCCATCTGGCTTAGAAAGAAAATACCCATTTGTTATTTTCTTGCTTCTCAATTTCATTTGAAAGGAAATGTTAAATGATTTTTTTTTTTCATTTACATCTGCAACATGAAAGATACTGAAACAAAATAATTTGAATAGAGCTTCAGTGTAACTGCATACTTTATTTCTGTAGACAGATTTTAAATTTATGGTTACCTAGACTGATTTTACACACATCTACGTATATAAAGGCACACACAGACACATATATCTCGTATTAAAAAACAGAAAATATGTCTTTAAATCCTCTATGAATATTGAGCCTGCAGCTACAATGAAACTCTTCTGTTAGGAGGGGTGAAACAGTCTCCAGATGAAAGTAGATTTTGAAAAATTTTTAGAGCCCAGGGGTTCATTTTTAATGAGCCGTTACTTTAAGTACTGCATAAAAAATACAAGAAATTGATAGTCCATTTAGCCTGCACTATACCTAATGCAAAAGTCATTAAGATGCATTATTCTTAATGTTTATGATATGATCAGTAAGTGTACAAGTCTTTTCTTTTTTTCAAAAGTCAAGCATGTCCATACATCTCATGTCATACAGTTTTTAAACACCTACACTTAATACAGAAATATTATACTGTGAACTTAATACAATAATATTGTACTGCGAATAATGCAGCTTATGTTAACACTTTGATACATGCAAAAATAAACAAACTGATAAACATGGACATTATCAGCATTTATTATACTGTACCTACATAGGATAGCATGGCTTTCATTTCTTCATCACTTCTAACAGTAATCCGATCACCATCTTCATCTTCATCTGACAAAGAAACGTATTACACTCATGAACAGTGGAAGAAGGTTATTTACAATTTTAATATGTAAGGTTTTTACAAGCAAATAAAAATAGGAAGTATGCATAAGCCAACTACACAGGTAGCCAGGTATGCTGAAATAACACCACCATATGACTCTAAACATCAATTAACAAAGACTCTAATTACATCTAAAAAGGGAACACAAACAAAACACTCAAAACTTTGCTCTCAACAGTTTTTTTACTGCCAGAACCTTCTCCAGAAGCTGCTATAATACACCCCGCTGATCATCAAGGTACTCTTTTGACACAGCAAACAAAGTAGTTTCTGAATGTGCTTCGATCCTCCCAGATGGAGTTAAGTTTTGGCAGTTTCTTTCATCAGAATTACTAGAAATTAAAAAAATAAAAATAGTGTTTTCCTCCCACTAAAACATTCTGGTCTCGCTGTCAACCCTACCTCAACTCACCTGCCCTATGTCAAGTTCCTCGCACTCCTTTGCCCCCTCCCTGTGACAAATACACGGGAATCTCAGCTTCTTCGTGGCACTGCAACACTGACTTAAAAACCTAACTTACAGCAGACACAAATCTGCAATATTTATACACAGAGATTTAGACAAAGGCAGAAATTTGTGAAGAACAAAACCAGTCCATGCCTTTGTTCCCAGTGTAATTCAGAGTGAAGAGAGGGCAGGAGGCATGAACAGCATGACCAGGAGATCACAGTTTTGTGGTGGCAGCTCTGGGACAAACACACAGACACACGGGGTCAATCACAGCCCCTGCCTCATGCATCAGCATCAAAAAGTGCCACCATATGCCCTGGATGAAAACTCACTCTTGTCCCCAGTTTTGCAAAGAATCTGGGAACAGACCTGAGTCAACAAGTTAAAATTACCTGAAAAAAAGACTTGGTTCGTTTTGCCTCTGAAAACCTAACAGGTAATTGTGAGGCTATAACAAAAAAACAATGCAGAAGAGAAAGAAAAACCACATGAGACAAATAAGAAGGAAAAAAAGTAACATAAAAACCTTAGAATTACACTTTAAAAATGTACTGGAAGAGAGCTATGGGACACTGGAAACACCAAAGCTGGAAGAGGAACTAGATGGCGCAGCGATGTCCTACAAGCACCTCGTCTCATAGCAATTTAACTGGTGAATTGCCAGATTGCTAAAACTACTTGCCAGGGTTACCAGCCTGCAGCGAGTCATGAATGATGAAAAGATTAAGAAGAGTTAGTGAGTGGAAACTGAAAGCTTCCTTGCCTGGAAACATTTTAGGCAGAAAGGAGGAGCTGTAAAGCCGCTACCTGGCCGAAACCCAAGTCCCAGTCACAGCGTGGAACAGAGGAAGAAAAGCTGAAGAAGCAGCTGCTGGAACAGTGAACACAAGGAAGACCATGAGTCGAAAAGGGATCAGAGTGAAATGCAAAAGTAGGGAAACATACGACAGAGAAAGATGAATATACAGAGATAAAAGCTGTTAAACAAGCCTGGCCTGAGAGAACAAACTGAGCTGGGATCAGCAAAAATAAATAAATAAATAAGCTAGAAAATTCTTAGATCCCACTTGCGGAATGTTTATTAAAAAATATTGCAAAAAATATAATCACACTTTATTGATTTAAAATGATTAAGAAATTAACTCCGATGTTCTCAGATCTGCAAAATTCCTAATGGTGGTAAAAAGAGAATAAATTAAAAATATGCAGATGAAAAGGCAGAAAATGTTACCTGGCATTAAAAAAAAAAAAAAGCTCAATCTAAAATAGCCAGTCAGTGCCTATAAGGAGCAAAACCAGAAAAAAAAAAAAAATTACCTATTTCTCATACTTGTGCAAAGATCCTTTGCCATCCCACCAGGACATTTAAGTGGGCACATCCCAAAAAACTAGCTCGATATGACACATGGGTTCAGAAAGATTTCCAGGCTTCTCTACTTGCCTAGAGCACAGCAATCCGATTTTCCAGCACATTAGGGAAGCAAAAGTAGAACCAAAAAATCCTACGTACTGGCTGGATTTTGCTAATGTCACTTAAAATGGAGGAAGAAATCCTCACAAGATACCAAATAGAGTGCAGCAGATGGTAAACAAATATTATGAAGCAATCTTCCCAAAATCTGCAGTGTGTCACAAATATACAAAATGGCAGAGTTTGGATAAAAGGATCATAACAGGCCATATGTTGTTAGTGATTTTATTTGTAGCGCTGCGTAATACAACGGTGAAATCCACATCAAGGTCCAACAGGAGGAGAAGTGCAGCCCCAGGTAGGAGCTGCAATGGATGGTACGCTGTAGATAACAATAACTAAACAAAGAGTAGAGGAGCCGGCGCTGGATGGTGATTATCCACATCTGAAGAAGCAATGAAGCAGGTGAGAACGGAGCTTAAACCAGTAAAATCCAGGCACTTGATATAGAAAAAGTAACCAGAAAAATCACGCATCAATATACATAACATATTTTAGATGCCAGTTAAATGGCAGGGGAAATGGGTTTGTGCAGATGTAAATGACAGACTAGAGACATGAACTGAAAGCACAGAAGCAGATGTTAGAAGACACAACGAAATAAGTATTTCCAGGAAAGTTCTACACATGGTACCATTAATATGGGCTACTGCCCTGATTGCAGCGACTGCTACTGGTGCATGAAGTTCAAACAAAGCTAATGTGTGATGTGGGAGGTATGCAAAAAAAATATTATCAAATCATTAAAAAAAAAAAAAGGCAAGGTCTGGAGCCTGGCCTCTTTAGAAAGTCTTGTTTTAAAAAGTAGGGCAGGAGAAATGTTGTGGCTACAGAGAAATAACACTTATTATCTCCATTCATAGGTTTCTGAGGTTTTACAGGGGGGGAAACATAAACATACGAAAAGTTAAAACCTCTAAATAGTTCTTGAAGGACCATATAACAATGCTTCCTTTGATTATTTAGATGTAGAATTATCCATAAAGCTCTAAAACGGGGAGAAATGCTAATAGGAATGCAAGGCCCTATCTTGTTATATCTGCTCTCTCACCTTCAGCATCACCACCTCGTTCATACAGTACATCTAACCCCCTCCAGCCCCTTCTTGCTATTTAATCTCTATCAAAGAAAACCACAGAGATAGGCAGGAAAAAAAAAAATATAAAAGGGAACAGTGGCAGTCCTCCTCCACTTGGACGAGAACTGTAGCATGGCATCTTATCCCCTGAGACACAGATGTTTGACTCCCCTTTGCAGCTTACTGCTCTCCAGGTAGGACAATTCCCCAAGAATCCCTCCAAAAATAAAAATAAACAGGGTTCAAAGAATAGAGCTCAATGATGTTAGGAGATATAGGCCGAAATCTGTACTAATAATCACTGATAGCTTTCCCAACTCAGCAATAGCATAATATAACCATCTCCATGAGCTCTAAGTGCCATTATGGACAACCCCAACATCCAGCTTGCTCAGATCCTACACAGGAGATATTTTCCCAGCTTCTCAACCCAACCCACGCTATTTCTAGAAGAAATAGTAGTATTTCTAGAAGACTCTACTACAACTTCTTTCTACTGCCCAAGTCAAACCAGGTGGCATTTTCCTGAAGTTCTCATACATCCTCCAGGACTTGCAGCTGAGTAAGTCAAGGAAAATTAAAAGCAAAGTAGCCCTTCTAGCAAATAACAGACCTTTGTTCCAGTGAAAGGAAACATTAACTTCTAATGCTGCTGCATTTGCTACAAAATCTGTACGTTGTACCATATTTCTGTAAAAGCTGCTGCTCCTTTGGTTTCTTCCAATGGGGGATTAAGATCTTAAACTTAGACTTACAGGTACTTTATACTTTTCATTTAGTTCATGCAATACAATTGCAGTAATAAGTAAGAGCATGGTAAGGTCATGCTGGTAATTAAAGCTATATTGTAGAAATATGCTCATTCAAGATGTGATTAAATAATAAAATATTGCTTAGTTCAGTATCATCATTAAACTTGCATTAATGCATAAATATTTAACTGTAACATATAATGAGCATAAACATTATTTATTTTAAAAATGTCAGCCCTATAATGTGACAAAGGAGAGAGTTTATACGAGTCATACTTACACTCAAATGCTGTTGTCGTTGCATCTGGCAAAACTTGACCAATGACATCCTAAAATATACAGAAGAATTAGCTATAGGTCAAACGGGAAAGGCCTGAGATGATCTAGAGTAAATCATCTTAATCACTCCCCAGGGGCAGGCTGAAGACTTCAAGACCCGCCACTCACCACTGCCCCAAAATTACAAACTTTTTAGCCCACAACACAAATCAGTACAAATCATGGTGCTCTTCTCCTTTCTTTCCACGTTACCTTGAGGAAAACTCAAATAACTCAATCAGAATTGCAAAGTCAGCGTTGTCTGTTCTTGCAGTTTAAAGAATCAATTTTGTTCATAGGTTATAGAAAAACGTACATAAGGTAAGTCATAAAAAAAGAGGTTTATCAATGACATTTTACTTGAGAAAGCACGTTTTCTTTCTCAGTCCTCATACCGCTCTGATTTCTCCTTGCCACCTCCAAACACCTGCCCTGTCCTCCTTCCCACCACAAAGCAACCTTCTCATATGGCTCCATCTCCTGCCCTGACTGCAGCTCAGGAACGGTGGGGTAACAAACACCTCTGGATGGGTTTAGAGCTGCCATCCTCAATTAAAACCGGAGCCATGAGACTGAACATATTTTTCTTGCTTTCACTCCTCAACTGCCTGGGAAAGTGGCCAAGCAGCTGCCTCGCAACACAGCGCCGGTCTCAAGGTTCTCTCCACGTTTGGAAAGTTTGGAGGGCTCTTTGTCGTTAATTGGAATTAAAACTTCTTCAAAACTTGGTGGACAGATTTATATACATTGCCTGCCCTGGAGGAAATAAGGTTAAAATACCCAAAGAAGTGGAAGTCCTATCCTGGAAGGCAACCTCTAGCCTTGATGTTATGATGATGCCAAGCAACCCTTTTCCAAGTGTTGCACATCTCTCATCCAAACCACTACCTTTTTTTTTTATTATTATTTATTTTGGACCTTTACATACAACATTTACTCAAAATTCAGTGAAAAATATCTGCTCAGATGGAAGCCATCCCGGCCTCCCAGGGTACGTGCTGTCGTCAGCCTTTGCGAGGCTGCAGTATGTCATGTCAGGGCACGACATAAACGCACAGCATGGTTTTCTCCTTCCTGCTGCCCGATTTCTCATGTCAGACAATCTCTCTGCTGACAATGTCACCAAGTGATTAGAAATTAATGAGCAATAATATTTATTGTACTATGTACACTGTGAGCAACTCAGGGTGCTAAGCACCCCCCTGGATCAAAGCTTTAGTGATCGCTGTCCTGTCACTTTTGTTTTCTCCGGTTTTTTCACTTAGTCTAAAACTCAGGAATTAAACATTCTGTGCAATGTCAGAAAGACACAATTAATACAATGAGAAAGCAGCAAAAGCAACTTAAAGACTTCCACAGATCTAACTGAAGCACATAGTATTTCTAAAACTTTCTCACGCTGTCTTTTAATTTTAGATGCTAAAATAACCCAATAATACATAATTTAAATTATTAGTTGCACACAAAAAGACAAAATAGACCAAAATACCTGCGCAAAACACCTTACCTAATGATGTAGATTGTAAATTTGTGGAACCAAAAACAAAAAAAAAAAAAAAAAAAAGCCCAAACCAAGACACACAAACCCACCAAACATTGCCATGTTACCAAAACCTCTCCCATTTAAATACCTCTCCAGGGTTTGAGACAGCTCTGTTGCTCCTCTGTCAAGACCCAGCCAAGATGTACCCTCTGTTCCTAACAGGAAATTAAAGTCTTGCCTGAACAGAAGACTGTGCTGTCAACTAATTATTTCTAAATTAGTTAAACATTGAAAATTCCTCAGCAAACACACTTTAATTGTGTTAGATTTAAGCCACTTGTAAAACATTCTGATGTGGGCCCACAGATGCTCCACTAAATGGATTTAAAAATTGTTTTCAGAAAAGGACCCCAGTTCTGGTGTATTTACAAACTGTATTTAAGAGGCGTGTGAGCCACTGAGACAGTTCTGCTGGCCCCAAACACCTGCAAGGAAAGCTCTAAGACTCCCAAAGCTACGATAGCACCGAAACAGTGATGGTAAATTATTTCATATTTTTTTTCCCTATTCAGAATAACTTTGTCTATATATTTGGATTCTTTAAAATGAGTAATAACCAAGAGCACGAACTTAAGAACTACATTCAGTGTAAGACAGAGTTATGGCTTAAATAGTTAGAAAGAAAACCCTACCAACAGCCACAAAAAACTTTGCTCTAATCAGCTTTCAGTATTTCTGTGTAATAGATGCACCTGGGAAAAATTAGCCTTGCAGGAGGTGGGAGGGAGGGAGGGAGGGAAATCACACCATTACTCTGTTGTTACCACAGTATTTTCATCAGCTACATAAGACATCCATGCTCACTCAGCAGACCTCCCAGTGACCCAAGCTTAAAGGATTACTCTAAATTTCAACAGATTATGCATGATGATTTTCTACTATCACAACAGAGATCACAAGGAATAAAATACCGTGACTTGCAGACATTGTTCACGTGGGCTCACATACATGATAGCTTCTATTTTATCTTACAAAACTGAAAAGCCTCTAACAATGAAGAGGAAAAAAAAATAATCAGAGAACGGCAGCTGAAACAAGAACTCCATCAAATCTGCTCTCTAGAAGAGCTATGGAGGACTTATCTCTCAGGCAAGAAATCAGAAAAGGTGAAAGCACTGTCTTAAACAACAGTGTAAATACTGAAACCATGGCCCTCGCTCCCATTTCAGTTAAAACTCGTTTTATCTCAGTGGTGACATCGTAAAGTTATCCTGAATTAACACCAAGTGCTTAAACACTCCAGTGACAGTTGGAGCAAATGAAGCTAGACAGCCCGATGAAAGAAAAATAAGCTTATTGTAATGCATTTAGTGGTGCCTTTAAAATAAATCTGTTCACTGGTAACTTACAGGTCTGCAAAGCTGTTGCACTGACTAGCAGCCTCCTGAACTCCACCGGGTTATTCTATGGCTACGGAGAGGATATTTGGTGACACTGCATCACAGCTTCTTCTCTGGAAAAGGAAGACGCCTGAAATCCTGCAAGGCTACACTCGTTTGTATTCACAACGCTCTTCACACTCCCAGGATACTAAATTAATAAAAGTAATGTTTAAAGAAATCTCGCTGTTTTCAAAGATAATTTTAAGGGACTTTCTTAATACAAAGCAGAACATGGGACCTACCTTAGAAGGAAGAACAGCCTTACTATAATTAATTTAAGGTTCCCCAAGCCCCCAGTTCCCACTGATCTGGAGGTATGCACCTGGGTTCAGAAGCAGAATGTGCTTCTGAAGTTCAATGCAAGATGGTACCATCCCATCAAACCACCTGGACTGCAAGTACATGCAGCAGGCAAACTACGGGGATTATTCAGAGCTTAATTGTGCCCCAAACAGCAGGAGCTGAGAAAAAAGGTTGTACCTTGCATTATGGTGTCTTCAACTTAAAGAAATGTGGACAATGAGGGAAACAGCGGGGGCTGACCGGATTATTACTGTTCAGTAATTTACCTTCGTAGGGAATGTCACAATTCTCCACACTATCTTTAATGGCTACTTTAACACGTAAACCTTCTGTAATTGTCTACCAGGTGAGTGGGAATTACAGTGAAGGCAGAGGACAACAGAAGACAGGGTCAGCCCTGCTCCTGCCCTCCCCACCAGGCTCGGGGCTGCCCCCAAGCCAGGGGTGGTGCTGGATCTACCACACTTTAGTGTACAGAGCCTCACTTCATTTAATTTCTGTAGTTACCAGATAAATTAAATTCACTTGCATACTGTGATGGCATTTCCTTAAATGCAATCAGACAAACGAGGGCCTTGAGACAGTTCAGACCTTATTAAACCTCTTCCTCCTTCTCCTAGCATTTCACAGCCCGCAAGGGAGGGTTTTTGACATGAAAACGATAATCATTGAAGGGTGCTGCTGCATGGCTGCGCTCCCAGCCAAACACTGTCATAACCCCTCATCCCCACAGCTGAGATTTCCGCTGATGGCAAGAAATGTGTCATCACCTACTGACTCACCATCCATAATCCAGCACTCCCAGTTTGGACGGAGGCTCTGCTGTCACCCCTACCCTCAATGCAACAGCCTAACGGTGGGGAACTGAAAATTACCATTGCCAACACATGTGTGACCTGATGCAGAAATCTATCCACCTTCACCCAACAACGAGCTGGGACATTTCAACCCAGGAACCATTCACATCCTTCTATCAGGGGGTGGAAACAGTTCAGTGTGCAGACAGGCTGGAGACAGAGCTGGGTGAAGAGAACCACAGGTGACCTGCAGCAGCTACACCTTCTCAGAACACCACTGATGCAGTGATCTCAACTGGCACCACATAGAAGAGCCAACACCATGCGTGGCCACCCCCACCTGGTGCAGTTCTCCATAGTTCTCTGCTGTGCCAAACGAAACAACCACTTAAGGGTTCACTCCTGGCTTCATCAGCTGTGCCTGGCTGGGGTAGAAGAGCGTACAACATCGGCAATGGATGTCACCAAATGTTTTGTGGCTGCCTTAGCGGACAGAACTTCCTACACAAGCATTGCAGAACTTTGGGAAGAACATCAATGACCACTGCATGTGAGTACAGCCAGAGAAACTGGGATTTTGTAAGAAAACTCTGTATGTTCCTGACACGTTTCAGCCTCACCTGCTGACTGGACCAGCTACCAGTTACGCCACAAAACAGAAAGCTCAACCTGCTCATAATAATTCTAAAATGCCAAAGGATAGTCCAAGCATCAGTGATTATCCCACTCTGTTTAGGAAAAAAAATGGAAAACATGAAGCAGAATGCGGAGTAAACCTGGCTCAGATTTGCACCGCTTGTCTTTGACAGACAGAGCGGGTTGATCCCAGCTTGCTGTGTAACCACTGGGCACTCACAGGAATCTCCAGAGGGAAACTTCCCCTCCCAAAAATCCCACTGATCTGCCAAAACTTCTGTTCTTCTACTTCGCCTACAGAAAGTCTTGGATAATGCCAAACGTTAGGAAGAATGAAGCCAGGAACATCTGCAATCCCTTCCAATTGTTTCTGCAATTTTCGATAGGCCCGACATCGAGCATTTTTCAGCAAATCAACCCCTTAATCCCCACATGTCTCCTCAATAAGAGGCAACACATGGAAAGAAATCTGCAAAATCTCTCTCCAATACCAACAACAATAGACGAAATTAAATATGCACATGATCTGTGGTATGGGAAGATTTTTCTTTAGAGAAATAGGTGCACATGAAGTGTCTTGCAGAGATGTGTTACATAGGAAGGATGAGGATATCCTGAAGAAAATAAGTATGACCTGCACACGAAAATTAGACTTTTCTTTGGACTAAGTATGCAAAAAGAAGAAACAGTAAGGGTAAATAACCACTGCCATTTCTGAGTAAATAGATGATCCTTGTATGTGCAGATGGGGAGAAAATAAGGTGGGCAGGGGTTGAGGGCAGTTCAGGGCAGAGGAGGTGCCATAAACACATTATCATCAACAGCAAGTACAGCCACTGTCCACGGCTGGGCAGGCACTGATTTCCAAGTGACAACTTTTTAAATCGCGCTGAAGTGATGCCCTGTGGCCGCACCAAGGCCAGGGGACACCCCATGCCCAGCATTACCTTCAGCCCCTCAGAGGGACAAACCCTTCAGATGACCTGAGACCACTGCTCGGGTCCCCCTAACCGTTTCACCGCAAACAGGGGCTCATATTCCCCACACAAGAGAACAAAACCACCCCGAAGCACCGAGGGCAGCAACGCTACCTCAGGCCCCTGGGGTCTGTCAGCCCCCGCCAGAACCGCTTTTCCATTAAAACTTCCAGGTGCAGACACCTGAAATAAAAGCCCCTTCCTTAAAAAAAAAAAATAAAAATAATAATAAAAAAAAATCCCTCGCCTTCCTTTTTTGTTACTGCTTTCCCCACCCGACCCGCCTCACGGAGCCGAAAGACCCCGCCGCCTCCCCTCCCCGGCTGCTGCGTCCCCTCCCGGGCAGCGGCAGGGGCCCGTCCCGGGACCGCCGGGACTCACCAGCACGTCCCTGAAGAGCAGCTGAGGAGCCGAGTGAACGGTCCAGTCGACGGCCCCGCCGTCGGGGATCTTGATGCGGATCACCAGCGCCTGGGTCTCCATGGCGCGGGAGGGGCCGCAGAGCAGCCAGAGCATCCCCGCCCCACCGGGCTCACATGCTGCGGCGGGCCGCGGCGGCTGCCGAGCACAGCCGGGCCTGCGCCGCCCCGCCCCGACCGCAGGAAGGACTCGCTGCACCGGAACCAAAACGGAAGGACCGAGAGGAGGAGGAGGAGAAGGAGGAGGTGCCATGTTGCGGGAGGAGGGAGCGGAGGCGGCGCCATGTTGTGGGAGGAGGGAGCGGAGGCGGCGCCATGTTGTGGGAGGAGGGAGCGGAGGCGGCGCCATGTTGTGGGAGGTGGCGGCCGTCAGCGCTGTGACAGAGCGCTCCGGGGAGCGAGCAGGAATCGCTCCGGAAAACGCAGGGTTTTTTTCTCCCCTTTAGGCCTTCAGCTTTTAACAAAAAAGCCACCGTTGAGACAGCAGTCAGACGGGGTCAGGCTCGGACTCCTGCATTAATTACAAAGTGCGGAAAGCGCCCGGCGCTGCCCATCTTCAAATTTCAGGGTAAAGTATTGAGGTCACCTCTTGTGACCGCTTCTCCTTAAGAACTCATGGGGCTTTTTTCTTCAGGTTATTCCATCTAATACACAAGAACACACATCGAAACCGACTTCTGTGTGGCCGAGGTTCGCCGTCGGCCCATGGCTGCTCTCCTCAGCGTGCGGGCCCTACTCCCCGACCCTCAGAGTCAGACCGCCACGGCAGGGAGCAAGGCGGGGCACTGAACAGGGCCGCTCCGTGCTCCCCTCAGCACTGCTACCGCCAGACTGCCGTCTCTGAGCGGTTTTGCCATTAGCTGTCGCATAACTTCCCTCACTCTCCGAATGACAAAACACTCAGCTAAATATCGCCGATCCTGACATCGGGTAAAACTCTTCCGTGGAAGAGTTCTTCCACGTTTGTTTGGTCGTGCAGCGGAATACAGCCCATCGCAAAACACATTTTTAAAGCATGGCTTTTAGGAAAGAAAAATCCTTCTGAAAAGCTTAACATCTCTTCCTCGGCAGCAGCAAGGAATGGTTCTGTTTGAGTGTGACAGCGATGGCATCACCCTGCCACAATGACAAGCTGTGATACACTATGTGCAGCTTTTTAAAAAAAAACCTTTTTGCTTGACATAAGGCAGAGGGAAGACTGCTCCGTGCAGCTCTGCAGCACGAAACTTTCCAGTTCTTTTTAGCGGGAGAAGAGCGTTAATCTCTATTGTAGGCTATTGATCTGTGCATTTTATCACAATCTCTCACATTATCATACATGACAAACTAGATGATTTGATTTATATTATCAATTTAAAGGGGGGAAAAATGGAAGGTATATTTGATTTAATTCCTGAAACGTCTTCAAGGTGCTTTTTACTAGAATTCTACATTGAGCCTTAGAAGAAAAAGGATTTTTCAATGGCCATTAGCAGAGATAAATTCTCTCTCTGTTCAATAACTTTATAATTTAGTTCCTACACTAGAAATTAATAGAGCCCCAGCTTCTAAGTATCTAAGGGATTGGTGCTGCCCACACAGACATCTTTCTGTTCAAATGAACCTTTTACCTACAGTCCCTGAATACCTTTCAGTCAGGTTCATTTAAATCAGATTCATTTGCTATTAAATTTTAAAGAATAGGATACAAAATCGTAGAATTTCTATAGAACCGCAATTTTTCTAAAATGTCTTTTTCATTTAAAAGACTATGGGGAAAACCAACTGAATTTGCCATATTTGCATGAATATTATGTAGATTTTCCCAGGGCTAATCATAACCTTAATCCTCCGTTCTGATTTGTGTTGATGCAGTAATCAAACTTCAAGGTTTTTTATGTCATAAGAAGTACAGCACATCAAGCACGTGTTTCTTGATATAGGTTTGGTTTTGCCACATATTTTTTCAAAACCCATGTTTCATAAGAAAATTTCATTCTAATTATACCAACATTTGAAACAAAGAGCCAATGTTTATTTTATCATCCCGCAGATTTTCTGCTATGAGAACAGAACGTCACCAAAATCTATTTTTATATTTTTCCTCAATGTTGGGGGGAAATTCGTGTAGCAAGAACACAGATATTTTTTAATGTGTATATAAAATGTTCTTAAAGTTCAGTATCTGGCTGCCCCAAAAATATCCTCTTCAAAAGTTTTAGAGACGGGAAGTTCAAGAATTGCAGAAAACCACAGAGAAACATAATTAAGCAGTGTGATTTTTTCCACTAAATCCAGATGATATGCTGTCAGCAGGAAATACGCATGGATTTCCTATTTACAATTACATACTCAAAGTTACTGTCTGTCCACAATGACATAATATTCAAAATCTGCAAAGGAACAATATATTCAGTTCTTTAACTACAGGAGGATCATGAAGCCTATGACGTCTATAAATTCCATTTTTATTTCTGGAGGGAAATACCTTCCATCAATTCCACAAACTTCCAGACTGGTTTTCTGCTACAGGCACAAGCCCTGCTGTCTCACTGCAGTCTGCTGCTGCTCTCTGCTGCTTTCCATTGCTGTAGAGGGGGCAGAGGAGATCTGGAGATGGCCACATAAAGAAAATAACTGTTTGTTTCCACGGAAAAGCAGAATGCTGACACAGAAGAATGTTAAAATGATTCAATTTGCCATGCTGCAGAATCTCATGGGAGTACCGGTGAGCGGCTGGGAAAAACTGCTGTACCCAGTTGATTGCCTGGAACACAGTTATCAGGATAATTTGCAAGGACCTCAAAAAGTAAGGAAATAAGTTATTACTTGTTTCCCTCTCTAATTCCCACTGCAAAGGAAGTTATCTAACACAAGTCATTTTCTATCTTTTCACTACTGCAGACATCATATAATGAAATTTTGAGTCCCTCTACCAAGACTCCTTAAAAAGAGTCTTCCGAAAGGAAAAGCTTACTCCCCTGGCCACGTTCCTGAATATTCCTGTTGCAGGACCTGTGGCTGGGAGCTTTTCCTCGCCCTTGGTGAGCTTAGCCTCAGGAGTGAATGCAGGTGAAAAATGCAGTGCTTGAAAACTCACACAGTCCTTTTTACACAGCATTTCTTGATACACGCGCTATTTTTATAATAACCCTTACGAAATGCCCATTGTAAATATTCAGTGGAAACGAAAGCAGGGGAATAGATAGAGTATAAAATCAGGCTCAGAGGAAGCAGAATCTAAGTGCCAGTCCTTGGCTCACTAAATTAAATTTATCATCTCTGCTTCCTCCCAGTACCAGTTTCTACATAGGTATCACACGTAAAAAGGGTAAGCTTTTCATTTCTTAGAGAAAACAGCACCCGATCATTGCTGTAGCAGCATAGTTTTCATGTTTGTTTGGTTTTTTTAAAGTAGATTAATACTTAACTTTCTATGTTGATAAAATAACAAAGGTGAAATTCACCTTTTATTCCCTCCCACATTTTCAGATTGCCAGTGAGTGCAGCAAACCCAATTCCCTCAGGCTTCTGAAAAAAGTAGGTCAACAGTGTCCAGACTTTCTAAAAATATTCTTCTCTAAAATGCATCTCCCAGGAAAGAATCACCCAGGTGTTTCACCTTGATCGATATATATCAATATCAATATATATAATCAATGTATAGATTAAGATCTCTTAAAATCTACATTACAACTTGCAGAAAACCAGCTGTGTTCCCTTCCAGGCCTTCCCACTCCCCCTCAGAGTCACTTTGCACAGGCTCTGAAATAAGAGGGAAATGGCTGTTTGTGAACCAAATATCAGGAAATAAAACGTTCTTACCTTCAATTCAGTGGCAGCAGAATCTGGCTTCAAGTAGATCTTTCCAAACTCTTTCTCATAGTAAACTCATCTTGGACTGAAAAAACACCACCCCATCCAGTAAACTTACTTAGGCTGAATTATTAGATGTTTAGCTCTTGCTTTAAATTGAAATAAAGCAGATGACAAGCATGCTTTACGTATGCTTTAAAGGCTAGGTATAATACAATTACTGAAAAATCACAACATAAACTATACCAGTTGGATTGAGCAAAATTGCCTGTGTCTCATTAATGATGTTACTGTACCCCATCAGACCAGCTTCAGGGGCTGCCTAATTGTTTTTCTGTCAACTTATAAATTCTTGAGTTAACAACAAAATTATTGTGATTTTTTCTTCCTAAATAATTCATATATCACAAAGCATGGATATAACCAGGCCCATGAATTACTAAGTATGTAACAATCATATCTAATGGTATTTCTTCTTGTAAGAATTAAAGTAGCTTTGACTTTGCAATATTTAAAATCTTACTCAAAAATTTCAAGTGTTCTTTAAAAGGTCTCTCTTGAAATTTGCATTTTGAACTTGAAAGTTTCCTTGATCCAAATTTTTGTCTGAAGGATTGATTTTCATCATGTTTTACGATTTTAATTCTATTAGGATTATTAATATCAGTGAAAGTAATAAATCGGTTTTATAATGAACTAGAACAGGGCTCATAAACTGTGCTTAAAGTGATGCAATTGCTAATAAAATCACTCCAAGCCATATGTATATCTCAAGCAAACAGCAATCATAATGCATCTAAACTGGTGAAATTATGAGTATTCCATCATTTCAAACCTTAGTGGCTTCCTCTGTATTTTTTAAAATTCTGAACAGATAGACATTTGAGTTTTCTGTAAGACAACCTCGTCATTAAAAATGTAAATAATCTGGATCATTTATAACTTGAATTCGGAGAAAATCATGATCTGTTACAGTCTGCAGCAGAAAGCTCTCATGCTACATGGACATCATTACTTTCTAAATACGTATCACACTGCATTCACTAGAAAATGATGATATATTAGCATAAATAATTAAGGTTAAACTACACTCATTTATAAGTAACAAATATTTTGTGATACATTAGGCCTCTTTATTTCAGCTGCATTTAGTCACTTACTAATTCACAAAGGTCAGTCATTGACATTGAGTGTCCTAATCATTAATGCAAATTTTTATGTTGTGCTGCACACATGCTTTACTTTAAAGACTTAAATGCAAACACAGTAGTAACATCTTATTCCTTTCTAGAAGTAAAAAAAAATCTTGTAAATAAACTTGGAATATATTAGCGACAATTTTTATTCTACATTCCTCTTGCTGTAATACCAAAGCTGCCACTTTTCTTAGGTATATTTAAACTGAACAATTCAGGCCAAGAAAGCATAACATGACATCTAATTCCATAAAAATGTATATTTTAGGAAGAAATCAAGACAACTTTCAGAATTATTAACTTACTTTTCTGTGGTGAAAATGATTAAGGAGTTACAGCAAAAGCCAATTTAAATTAAATAGCCAAAATAAATAATATATGAAGCAAAATCTCCTTTGTTTCAGGCAAAGTTGGTCTAAGCCAAAGGGGCCTAAGGGCATTCAACTATTAAGAAATACCTACGTTTCATTGAATAATAATGTGTTCATTCAATAACATGCATCAGGGAGATCTAAAATGATGGTTTGCAAAGAGATTTAGACATCAAGGATCATTTTACTGCTATTAGATTCTTGAAGGGCACTATTTAGTCAAATCACACTTTTCTACTTTCTTTTTCTTGCCTATGGAATGATTCCATTAAATCTGTTTCATCAGAAATTTTAAGTCTGTCCATGACAAAATGCAGTAACACTTCTGAGTGCTGGAAGAATGAACTTGGATTCCTTTTTCCAGAAAGCATTAGCAATGGGACTATCAAAAGGTGTGAGAATACTTAAGAGCTGAAGAGCACCAGGCTAAGGAAAGTAGCTTCTTCAAACCTGACGTTATTTGCTCATTCTCCTTCCTGTCCTAGCCATCCTTCCCACCAAATCCATCCTTCTCCACGGGAACTCCACCCAACCCTCCTACTCCACTGCAGCTGATTTTGCTGAAGATTTTCATTCGCTAAGTACACTTGTCAGACAATTAACATTTCCTCCGCTCCATTTTCCTGTAGGAGCTCCAGAAGTTCCACATCATCAGTCCCCTTCCCTTTGACTTCTTTCAGCAATTCAGAAAAAAAAAAAAAAAAAAAAAGACGAGGAAAAAAAAAAAGCCTAAAAAAGAGTAGCCTTTCTCTCTGGTGATGAATAATTAATCTGCCTTCCTACTCCACCGCTGCAGAATTGGAACTGATTTTAATAAGTAAATTAGCTGATACCCATGTACTTTCCCAAAAGAGCTCAGAAAGCACTGACAGTTTCTCTCAAACTCAAATCAAGGCAAAGGTTATTGATATAGTTACCATTTTACAAATTTTCAGTGTTTGTACTGTTCACTGAGCATGAGTGAGCCTAGCAAGCCTAAGCGAGCACGTGTACATCACAGTGTTACATACTTCTGGTGTTAAATTTGGGATACTGGTGCTCTGCTTCACAGGAGTCTTGAGAAGCTGAAATCTGTTCATGCCTGCCAACTTGCGCACACAGAGAAAGCACAAATATGCAAAAGATCAAAGGAAAAAATCCAAAAGATTCCTCCTAATCCTGCAGTGCACTCAGAATTACAGCAGGTCAAGCAAGTTGAGAATGGATCTAACTTCTGCTTAAGTCAATGAAAGGACAGTTGGCTCCAGGTTTCTCTGAAGACTGGAGATGTCTTTCCTGGACTTTTGAGACAATGTGAGAGTACTAATCATAAACAGTTGGGAATATCAACCTTAGTAGTGTCTAAATCCAGTATTAATTTACATTGGAAAAAAAAAGTTAAGAACTTCCAAGTTGAAACTGTGTCCACCTGAAGGTTAACAAGTAGTAAAAATGAGTGCTATTATAGGTAAAAATTATATTTTGTAGAACCACAGAATGGTTTGAGTTGGAAGGGAGGGACCTTAAAGATCCCCCTTGCCCTGGGCAGGGACACCTCCCACCAGACCAGGTTACTCCAAGTATTTAAGTACTTAAATATTTAAGTACAGTGAGCTGCCTAGAACATGTTTGCATTACTAGTCCCAAAACTTCATTAAAACAAACATTAAAACACCCATATGTTATCATAATTTGGAGGAGCAGACAATAACAGAAAACAGTATTTCTTGGGGTACTATCATTAGTGCTGCACAGTCTCTGGCGAAACATTTGTCAAACATACAAAAAGGTATAAAAGTGAAATATAGTAATTAAGACCTGGGTTTTATCGATTGTGTGGCTTAAGTAATTTTTCACAACAAACATAAGATTTAATAAGTATAAGTAGTTAAAGATCCTGACTTGGCTGTAGTCATTAGCATGTAATTGAACTGGTAAAAAAGATCAGTTAAACCTATGTTGATTACCACCTTATCTTTGAAAGGCAATTAAGGACCTCAATCATTGCAACAAGATTTGATTGTGCAGCCTTTATTGGACATTGATCTTTCAGCAAAGCGCAGTTACATTTTCCATTAATTTACAGTAACACAGTTTAACTGGGATACCTGAGACCATTGACCTGGGTAAGATGTAACGCTAAGCGCTCGTTTAGGTTAAGATGCCCCCAATAGTCATTACTGTTTAAAAAGGCTGCTACGAGAAGTGGCTACCTGATCCTCCGGGTTTAGGCTGGGGTTTCATTTAGCTGAAGGAGTCATTAAGTGAGGTGAAACAAAGCTCCCTGCCTTTTTATGTCATCTCTCACTCATTTAAACATCAGTCTTGAATACAGTAGAGATAATTAAGGCAAGGCCTACAAGATAAACTGCAGTTTATTTCAAATGGAAATGGTGCAGATCAAATCTCTAAAAAAGTTAAAGGGTCATTTCATAGTTCAATTATCTACAGAAAACAAGCATCAATATATGTTGCATAGCATACAACAACATATGCATAGTATAATACATAAAAAAAGAAAGCTTCTAATTAAAACAGCTACAAATAAATTATTTTGGATCAGAAGAATTAATAAAGCCTTATTCCCTACAGGTTTGTCTTTGGAAGCAACAAGGTTATGAGACCCTGACAGGGCCTTACAGGCAACAGACAGCAGTGGAGTGCTCCCTGTGCAAATATCACATCTTTGAACAATTAAACTGCCAGAAGCTCATCTCTACAGCCCACTTCAGGTACACGCTTTAGTTCATGCATTTGGACTTCACCCCACACTACAGAGTCCCTTTAGGAGCCGACTGCCATAAGGCAAGAGCTCACGGTGACGGGGATCCGAAAGGTAAAGCAGGGAAGGTTCAGCTGAGAACTACGCACTACTCATCCTTGCTTGCCCTCCCCCGTCTTCCCCTGAGCCTCACAGAAATTTTTGAAACAAGCTGGTAAGAATCTTCTTGGCCCTCAATGTTTCCATCTTGCATTCAGGCCAAAACTTAAGGTAAGCAATAAAAAAAAGATACTAAGAAGTAGGTATTTATAGTAAAAAGAGAATAAAACCCAGATGAAGTATTTTACCTTTGTTTGAAGACAAGCAAATAGGTTTATATTCAAATTTGAGACTGGTCTTTGTTGTGATTTAATAACTCGAGCATTATTCCTTACAAATTTTTCCCTCTCCAGTACTGTAAGGGGTCACACACGAGCCCTAATGAAATGAACAAATGATGCTATATTTGCACTCTGCCCTCAGACATCTTCCAGTTCATCCTTTCGCATGATCAACTCCGTAAGAGCAAGAGGTCTATTGATTTTCATGTAATACAAGAAAATATTACATTTGCTTAATTGTTACACAGCGAGATCATTGAACAAGAAATCAAGCCTCTATTTAATGCTGCAAGCAGCACAGAATTGCAGGAATCAATAGGGTAGTTTGTCAAAGATGTTCTCTAAGGAGACTTGCCCATCACCATATGGACAAGGAGTCGTGTTGCCTGCACTTATTGAAAAACAGGTAAGCAAAGTCAGCAGTACCCATTATCAGAAATCAAACGAGCTGCAGTGAGCGGAGGTCCAACTCCAATGAAGAGCTGTATTTATAGTCTGGTAATTAAAAACCATTTTATCAACCCTGTGTTGAGACTAAACCTTTGCAGCAAGATATTGACCACATCCGTGGCAATGAATGAGCAGTATTTGACTTTAAACTTATGAGCTGCAGTTATTTAACTTTACCCAATAGAGGGAAAATCAGTTCTAGAAAAATGCCAACAGTCATTATTAATGAGGCTTCTTGTAATACCTCCTCTTCGAGACCCATTTAACTTGCGTCAAGAATATTCTCCAAAATTAAATAGAACAATGCAAGCGCTTCTCTAATTAAAGTGTTATTTAGTGTTGCTTTTAGAAAAAGCACTCGTGTTGCTTCATTAAGTGGAAAACAGTTCCATTATCTGGAATTAAAAAAAAGTATTTAAATGAAATTATATAGTAGTCATAGCTTGATAATCATTTATTTAGGAACAGCGATTCCCCTCCAAAAACAGCACCTACCCATTTTACATTTATTTATGAAAATTGGAATAATCAACCTACGTCACCAGGCATGGGATAGCATTATTTGCTGGCACTAAAACTAAGCACCAGTAACATATCCTGTACAGGCATCTCTTGCTTAAGCTTACTATCCAATAATTCCATATTTCTACTATCCAATTAATTCCCTAAAAGCTATTTATTTGCTCAGGTTTCCAACTGAATTTAAGTTATTCCATCATTATATGTGCCTGTTATAGCTGTGCTCACTTAAGGCTGGAGAAATCAGTTATTTTGCATCAAAAAAATGAGGGTAATATTCTTCTCATTCTCCTGGGTTTATTAAAAATATCAGCAATTTGTAAATCAGTGCAATGTAAATATTCTGGATTACTTATGTTTTGTTCCTTACCTATAAAGCAACCAAAATGAAAATAAGAAAACAATGCAGATATCTGGAGTTTAAGAATTAAAAAAAAAAAAAAGACCAAGCATAAACTATATTTTAGATATTTTATTTAAATATCATTTGAAGAAATGTGATACAGCCATTTTAACTTCTTGGGGTGGCATTTTTCCAAAGAGTCTTCCAGGTAATTGTGAACAGTCAGTGCCATGGATTCACTGCAACTAGGACAATTAATACATTGTGAAACACCCAGTCAGAGTCTAAACCTAAGCAGCTTCATCTTTTCAGAGACGCATTCTGAAAATGTCTAGTTTCACAGTTTTCACAGTTTCCTTGCCCACACGCTACAATTCAGTTCCCTAAGTTGATAAAATTAAATTATCACAAGCTTGTTCAGCAGGAGTAGTCACTGACTTACATAAATTCTAATACCCTTAGAAATAAAAATTCTCCCAACGCTTCTACTTTTTCAACTTTACCGACCTCCGCAAAAATAAATCTCTTATGACCAAAAAGTCCACGAAGGTTCCTGTAGACAGCATGTTACGTCAAAGAATGCACTGTAAAAAACAAACAGTTGCCTTCAGTTCTTTTTAGCCAAAGCGAGTAGGGATTTGTAGCAGCTGTAACAGAGAAACCCACCAAACGACAGGTACTGGAGGGTGTGATTTCAGTACATTGCGCCTTCATCTTCTTTATTTAGAAAATAAATAGTAACTGGGCCATGACTCGTATGAACAGTCTCTGTGACACTGACAAAGAACCAGGAGCCAATTCCATACAGTAAAGTTGGGATGCCTAAGAAAAGACAAAAACACGTTACACACAAAGACAGCAAGCCAGGAAAATTAAAATCGCCTAATAACAGTAAAGAAAAATGACTCCCAAAATGAAATCAGAGGAAAAGCTGCCTTATTAACATTTTGCCTTTTCAGGAAAGCTTACAAGCAGCTATCAGTACAGAGTACCCTTCCTGTGCATCAAGGACTCAGAAAGCAGCTCAGGAACAGCAGCAACGCAGGAATTAACAGAAAATGAGAGGACAGCAGCATGGAAAGAGTGAAACATGGTCACATACGGCCCGATTTCTACCGATTAAAGGTAAATAATTTCTATCCGAAAACACAGACACAAACTCCCTGGGCATCCGCTTAGTTACCAGTTCAGGGTTTATGTATCGGAGCAGAAACGGGAAGGAAAACAGGCAGTGACTTCAGAGATCAACATGAAGCTGGGAATTCCTGGGAAAATTGTATCAGTCGTCACGACTGCCAGCTCCAACGGAACTGGAACACGTAGAGGAGCGGATATATAAAACGTGCTGTCATTTTTAGCATCGTGGAGTTACCCAGCTAATACAGGCGACAGTATTTTACTTCATACAGGGGGGGATGGAGCTGGATCTAGGCCCTGCATTAAATACGGTCAGAAACACCCAATTTCGCCTGCTTTTAAAGCTCCCCGAGTGCTTAAACTTGATTTTCTGGGAAGAGGGAGATGAGCGGACTCTCCAGTCGCGCTTCCCAATCACTTCCACGGGAAAGGTGTGGGGCAGCTGCAAGAACGGGGAAGATGAAAGGTCTGACTATGTGGAGGGAAAAATAAAATTGGATTTAAAGTCATTATTAAGAAATCAATCTTTGTGATTATATTTTCTCAGTTGAAAAGATCAAAAAATGCAGATTAGCTGACATATTTTGCAAAAAGTCACCGCAGACTTGCAAAGCCAATGAATTTGTTTCTTTTAAATGAAGTATGAAAGCAAGAAACTGATGAAATTTGTTATGCGACTGACACCATTTCAGTGTTGTGTCCTTTACTAACTTTTGAATAATGATGTATTTCAAAACTTACCTATACCTATTGTTATATTAATAAGGTACTGACAGAGCATTATCATTAACTTACATTGAGGGGTCCAAGTCCCCCACTCCATCAGTCACTGCCTCTGTTTTAAGAGGCAAGAAATTAGCCCGTTTCTAAGAACCAAACTGTTTTGTTTCATCTAGAGCACCTGTATTCGCTTGGAGGGCAGAATTTCACCCACGGGAACAGACCACAGATTTCTAGCTGGAGGACGATCCCTACCAGCCGAGGTAAGGAACAAGCGCTCGCGCCTTTGCTTTCGGGCGGTTTAATTTCTCACCCCCGCCAAGCGAACGGAGCCAGGAGCTCGGAGAGACCCCGAGGAATATCGATTTACAGCCCGGCGCCCTCGCAGCCGCTGACAGGACGGGCCGCCTCCTGATCGTTCCCCGTCCCGCACTCCGCGGCGGGGGCGGAGGACGAGGCGCCTCAGGCGGACTCACCCGCCTCAGGGGCCCGGAGCCGCCCGGCGGGGCCCGGCCGCAGCCCCCGGCTCCCGCCACCGCCGCTTTCCGCTCACTCCTTCCCGGTTCTCACCCGTCCCGCCGCCGTCCCTCCTGCGAGGGGCGCAGCCCGCCAGGTAAGCCGAGGGGAGGCCGCCCAGCCGGCCCGGGGAGGAGACTCACCGGCGTTGAGGACCTTGAGGGCGGTGAAGGCGGCGTTCTGCAGCGCCAGGTCCTGCGGGGCGGCGCGGGAGCAGTGGTACTTGATGAAGGGGAAGCAGCCGGTGCGCAGGATGTGGTAGTTGGCGCCGTTCACCCGCCAGTTGAAGTGGGAGAGGCCGAACTGGTCGTTGCGGACGGCGCTGTACTTGACGCAGTAGGAGGTCCAGTGGGGCAGGCCGCGCTGCCGCAGGTGCTGGCTCAGCACCTCCGAAGCGGCGGGACGGGGCGTCGCCGCCGCCGAGCCCCGCCACAGCAGCAGCCCCACCGCCGCTTCGTGCAGCCGCCTCAGCGCCCGCATCCCGCGGGACACCCCCTTCTCCACCCCCGCACCGGCGGCTCCGGTCCGCCGCGCCTGCGCCGCCTCGGCGCCTGCGCCGGCCGGAGGGCGGGAAGGGGCGGCGGCGGCGGCGGTGCGGTCACCTCGGCGGCGGGAAAGGGGCTGCGGGGCTGGCTCCTGTCTGTGGGTGCGGGGGAGAGCGGGGCAGCCCGGTGTGTGCGACTCCCTGAGGAGAGGGCCCGGGCAAGGGGAAGGCCGCGGCGGAGCCCTCCGCGCTGAGGTGAAGGCGGCCCCGCGGGGCGAGGGGAGGCTCGTCCTGCCCCACGCTGGACCGGGCGGTCATCCCTGCGGTCGGGGCGAACCTTAATGCTCGTTAGGACGAGCGGGAATATCGCAAAGAATCGTGGAATTGCGGTTTTGGGAAGGGTTTTGCCTGCAGCCTGCGTGCGGGCGGGAGCAGCCTGTGTCGCCGGCGTCTCGCAGCATCGAGCGGGTTAACGGGCGCCCGGGAAAAACGGTGGGAGATGGGTGACTTTTGACAGCGATGGCTGTTTTAAAGTAGTTGCTTGAAAGCGTTAGACTCCTTGAAAGAGAAATACTGTAAAATCATAACCAACAGTCCATGGTACGATTTTTCTAAATAAAAGCTAAGGCTTTGAACCATTAAACAGTCTATTTGAGAAAACAAGATTGTACAGAAGAGTAAACTGAGAAATGGGAACAGATTTTTTTCCTTTTAATAATTGCAAGCAGTATCTCAAACTCAGCAATCGCAAACCATTGAGCTATGTTAGTATGAACATCCTAATTAATCAATTACTCCCCAAAAACATGCCCTGTTTATTTACTGTAATGTACTACATGTGTGTAGAACCAGTAATTATTAATCATTGTCAGAAACAGATTTGACTCAAGTTCACCTTCCTATAATTAATAGAGCATACAGTTATCTTTAATATCTTTCTTTATTAGTGGTAGCAATGGCTGGGGATAGAAAAGAAGCTGGACTCTGAAGGGCTGAACTAATGTGTTACCCCTGAGGAGTGGTATTCATGGTCAAAATGGCCTCCCCATGAAGCTGTGGCCTATAAAGAGGACACGTGACAATGACTTTGATTTTTAAAAGTATATTTTTCAAGATATTTTGCAGTGAACTTTGTATTGATCTTACAGTGCAAGAAGAAGGGCAAAATCCTTCAGCCTCTGGCAGTGCAGCCTTGCACTGGTTCAGGGAAGGTAGGTGCATCTCTGCTTGTACAACGTGTACCAAAAATGTGCTCAGAGTTGTCATTCCCAATGTGGAAACTTGGGCTGAATGGGTTTTTTGTGTGTGTTTGTTTTTCCTCAGGGCTTTAAACCTAAATATCTAAAAAGGGAGACCCCGTTTCCAGTATGAACTCCAGGTAATGTTCTGTCAGGAGAAGGACCCAAAATGGGTCACAAACGCGCTTCAGAGTATGTCAGTTCTTGCAAAACCAAGATCTGTGCAGTGCTGTCAGCTGAACACACGTCTTCAGTTGCAGCTCTGGCCCATCAGAAGCACAAAACCTTTATTTTCATCATCTGCAAGCATTCAGCCATGGCTGGGAAACCCCTTGGGCTTTTGCTGTCCCTACCTGAGGAATTCTGTGGCAATTTCCGATGAACAGCCACACCTGGGCCACCTTTTACCTTTCCATTTCCTCTTGCTCTGCTTTCTTCCCAGTCTAGATCAGGTTCTGAATTGTGCTAAAATCCAAGCTACAGTTCAAGAACTCTGTTATTCCTTCAGTGAGTGGGAACAAATAATCCAGTTGCGCAAACAGGAGAATCGCAACTGTATTTCTGACTTTTTTTTAAAGATTATAATTTATTTTTATATCTGCTGTATTGTTAAAAAAAATACATTTTTGGCACCAGCAGCATGGGAGTTAAATGTGAGAGACTGCAAAGCAGTTTCAGTCCTTCCATCAGCTCATCGGTCAGAAGTGTTTATAGTAATTAAAAACTTTTTTTCCTCCAAATACATTTCACACTTTGCACGCGCTGAGAAATCTCTCTCACCACGGGAACTTTCAGATCACTTGTTCCCTGCAAAAACAGGTACAGTTTTCTTTTGTCAGAAGAGAACAAAGACATAAGGAAGTGCAGGTTTCATTTACTCCTAGGACAGGGCAGTCGATTAAGTGCCAGTGAACTAATGAGCCTCTCAGACCTTATGTTGTTCTGGCTTGGATCAAGGCTTCCTTTTCCTTAACCCTTAAGGGACAAGCTGAGTCCTAGGTTGAATCTGCCTCCTCCTCCTCCTCCTCCAGGATGCTGCTTCTACTGACCAAAGTGGGACGTGATAGAGCTTGGATGGGAAGGAAGGTGAGAGATCTCCCAAGAGTTGCTCAGCAGTAAAACGGGAGGGAGTTTATTATAAATGTGGCGAGGAAAAAGTCAGAACAACTTGCTGTTCTGCAGCCCCTCAAAGTAGAGCAGAAAACAAATATATCTTACCTACTTGGAAGAACTAATAAGCAATTATACTGTGCTTTTTGGCATATTATTAATTAGCAAGTGAGAGATTGTTGGTGTACCTGCCACAGCCAAAAATACCCGTTCCTTTCCTTTCTAACCATACAGAATAAAGACTTCCAGGAATTTCATTCACGGCTAAATTTCACATTAGAAAAATCCACGTGGGCTCTGGTATCTCCAATACCAAGACTAGATTGAGATTACATGCAAGAAAGGAACAAAGCCAACCAAACAAGAACTAAACAAAAATACTCTGACTTCTGTTTCACACAGGGATCGACGTTTACGCAAATATTCTCGTCTGCAATTTCTGTGACCCAAGTAGAAGAGAAAAAGGCTAACACCAAAGGTAAGGTTTAAAGCTAATGGATCCGAGACTTGGAGGGGGGGGAAAACTGGAGGCTGAGCTGCTGCAACTGCTTGGTCACACTCATTATTTGTCTTAAAAACTGTTTTTCCCTGACCTCTTTGGGAAGTAACCCCAAAGATACTCACCACGCATGGGACAGTAGCGCCCAGCCGAGGGAGATGCACTCTTCTAGAGGGAAATTTAAAATGTGTTGTCCGTTGGAGTGAGATTAGAGATTTGAAGGAGAAAAATAATTTGGCAAACATAACTTGTTCCTTAACATAACAGTGCACAGCAATTCTGACAAAAAGAGTCAGAATCTGAAATACAGAACCCATCCGATGGATGGACAGATCTGCAGGAGCCACGTTACACTGGGATTCGTAGTACAAGCGTGTACGTCCTCTCAGAATCCATCGGTGAACCACTGCCGTTGCCATTAGTTTTGATCATTTGAAAGTAAACATAAAACAACTGCTGCAAAAATCTGTCGATGACAAAAGGAATAGAAGAATGATAACAGTAAGGATAGTCGGTTTTGAAGAGGAATCTGGCTTGCTGGCCTTAGCAATAAGGTGGTCTTTATTTATTTATAGGGAGAGGAACACTGGGCCTGCCTTCATGCTGGAGGCCTGTATTTTAGAAGACAATAGGTTTGAAAGGGAATTGAGGGTCACAGGGCTCTTCCGCACAATGTGATCTTGTTTGATTTAGTGACATTCTCCGTATTCTATTAGAGATTTAAAAACAGATACTGCACTTCAGGAAGGACAGGGTGAACATTGGGGGCATTTATCTGTTTTGATCCTCTGCTTTTCAACAGTTTATTTTTGTGAAAGAAAGGCTATTTTGAACCATGAAATCATTCTGAACTCAGAACTCACAGAAATGTGCCATCTCAGTTAATATTACTTCACACACCAATGCAGAAGGAAAACCAAACCTGTTCTTACAGATGAGAAAGCATTTCCAGAAGCATAAAGAATAAGGCATTTAAACATTTTCCGTTAACTATTCTTTCAGAGCATCTGCTTTCGGAGGTTGCTCTTCTTCCAATTTCAGTTTGTTTTCTGCTGTAATTCCTAGAATTGCTTCAATATCTCGAATTGCCATCTGTAAGAGATTCAAGGAATACAAGTTATTTAATGGGCATTATAATGAAATCCAGCAGCCAAAACGCACAGCTGGTTGCGCTTGCCTCGACAAGGTAACCAGTGTTACACAGGACATGATGCTCCAACTGAATTTACTGTTACTTTGGGGACAGTTGGGGGAATTATTAGTAAATACGACCAAATCTCAGGTAAATAAAAAACACAGTTCGTTGCAATTTCTGCTTCTAATTAACTGACAGGTGTTCTATTCTGCGTATGTAAATCATTGTTAACTCACTATGAGGAGTTCCCTTTCAGATTTTTCTTCAATGGTTGCTTTTCACTCCCTCACATGGAAAAAAAAAAAGGGGTTCTTTTTTGTTTATTTGTTTATTCTGTAACATGTTGAAATGTAATTATATATTCTCTAAAACTGTCATTTTGCACTCTGCTGGTCAGAGGACAATACAGGCAGAGTTAACATGGGAAAAAATTTGGTAGAAATTACATTAAGTGATTTAAGATACAAATCTGTAGCAGTGCTCCCCTTCACCTTTCTACAAAAGGTTTAACGATGGGATCTTAGAAACTTTTTATGAAGTTAAAGGTGATATAGTTTAGCAAAAGAACTCCCTCGAGAGGGTTTTAGCTGTTCCCTGGAATCAAAGCAGCATTGTGAGGAGGGCTCCTTGCGGGGCAGGGGGTTGGATTCATTATTGCTTTACTGGCTCCTTTAGCCAGCGAGGTCAGCACAAAGGAGCTTCCCAGCGAAGGTGGAGGCTCCTGGGGGAGCGTCCCCGGTGTGACGAGCCCCCACGCTTTGTCCTGCCTCCCCCCAGAGCATCCCCTGGCACCGAGGGACGGGCGCTGGGGGCAGATTCAAAGGGCAGAGAAAATTGGGAACAAAATTGACTTGTGAAATTGATGTGAACCAATGGAAAAAGTACTCAGTGGCTGCCTACATGAAAGAAATGTGTTAATAATCTAAAGGAGCTCTTATAAACTGAGAAGTTTGTTTCTAATTTAAGATTCCTACCCTGGTGGTGTCCCTTTAAAATAAAACAGACAATTGTGACAGAAGTGTCTGAGGCAGTGCCAACAGCTCCTTTGCTCTCACAAAGGACAATCAGGAGCATCCCATTACAAATAATTTCACGCTAAAGTACGTCTCTTTTCAAAGAAAAAGTTTCAAACTTAAATTTAACTAACAGGTTCGTTGGGAGACTTACTATATTGACCTAGACACTGTAAAATACATACCGCTAACAATAAAAAAGGAATGGTTTAGCACTTGTTTATGATACAGCATGAGGTATTTTCAGCCCTTGTACAGAAATTACCCAGGATCGTTAGTTAATTAACACCTCACCTTAAAATTGGTCTCGCCTTGCATATTAGGTGCTGATATTTCTTGATGGATGATGAAGAGATTGCGAGCAAAGGTCATGAGGACCCCCTGGAGATCCTCTCCGATTGTTCTGTTAATGATATCCAAACAAATGAGTTTACCAATGATTCCCTTCGCATGCTTAAAAACAATCGCCCTCTCATTTGTGCCTGTCTGGTGATGGAATTTAATGAGTATTTTCAATCTCACAAGGTGGCAATCTTCAGGGAGATATGAAAGATGAGGCTCCATTTTAACTTGTCAACAGAAAGGATTTGTGTAATAAATAATTTTTATTAATCAACTTTGCAGAAGTAAACGGTAAGGTTTCAGCTACTCCCAGGAAAAGGCTACCGTTGGGTTAGGTAGAACACTAAGTATCCAGATTAGTTCAGAGGAGCTGTTGCTTCTGCCTACAATTTGTGAGAGAGAAATTTCAGCAGTGTCAGTGTTTCTTAGATTGTAGCCTTTGAGGCTTTGGTTTCTCAGTGGTCCATATGGGCTCAAAACATATGATATTATGGAACAGGAGAAGAGGTGCAGGAAATGTATAGACAGTAGATCTCCAGTGTAGTAAAATGGATAATAATTCACATAGATGTTTCGGGTATTTTAGTGATTTTATATGCCAAACTCTTATATTCTTGAAAATATTTCCAAATTAAGATAATGAAATGGCACTGAAAATCTGATGGAGGACACACCTGGGATCAGAATGTATAGCAGATACCTTTGAGAGTATTCTGGTAATATATTAGTAACTGCCAATTCAAGCTGGTGATCCAAGAGGTCACGTTCCTTACCAGGGGAGTAACTGCTGATGCATCGCTCCAAAGGAGTTAGGAACACTGTAGGTAAGATGCAGTGTCTCTAATATAAGGACTCCATTTCCAAGGTACGTGGGTAACAAAGTGAAATCACCCCACCAGGGACAAGCCCATTCAACAGGTCACCGACCCCGAAAAGGGCAGGTCCTTCTCCTCTCCTGGGTTCCTCCCCATCTATCTGGCAGAGCTCTCCTGCTCACTACGTGCCCCTCTACGGGCTGAGTCTCAGCCTCACAGAAACCCAATCCAATAAAAGAAAGCTTTCTGCTGAGTTACTGAGCTGCATCAGCTCCTAGAGGTGTAAAAGTACCAGAGACCCTGCACAAGCGGGGTCAGGAGGGAGGAGGACTTCATAGCTGGGGTCAGGGGGGAAAAGGCTCACCTTTCAGCATCACTGAGATGCTGGTGGCTTATGGAACACTTTCGGGAGCCTAAATCACTGTTTAAATGGCTCCTGGAGATATTTTACAGATTTCCGTTGAGTGATTTTCTTTCAGATTTCTCCCACAGCTCAATCACGGCGGCTGCTGACACTGAGCGCAGGTGAGGGCAGTACAGTGTAGGAATAACAGCTTTAACCAAACCCGACTCCTCCTGTGCTGCCAGTGCCTCGGCCACAAGGAGCTCAGAACAGGCTGAAAGAATCACAGCCCCAGAAACAATCCCTACGGTTCCTTTAGTCCGTTCCCTGTGCTGGGGCAGGATCAATGCTGCTGATACCAACCTGACAGGGGATTGTCCAATCTGTTACTAAACACTGGCAATGACAACTGCGCCGAACAATCGAATTAGCGCTTCACTTCATCAGAAATTTTTCTTATGCTAAACATGAGTCTTTCTTGCTGCCAGTTAAGTTCATTTCTCCTTGCCCTACTACTAAAGAGATGGAAATCAGATTTTTCCTTCCTGCAGAGGCTTTTTATGTGCTTAAGGATAGTTAACAGATCCCACTTCTGCCTCCTCCCCCTGCCCCTCTTGCAAATCGTGCCTTCTAGAACTCTAAATGTTATCATTGCCCGCCTCAGCACAGGACGGAAGGATTACTTCCCATTCTCCCAGATTATAGTGTTTACTTTTTTCCATAAGATCATGACCTCATGACTTGCTGGCAGTTTGTGAACCAGTGTTAACCCACAGATCCTCTTCTGCAAAGCTCGTTGTTCCGCGTATTCATTCGGAATGTCATTTCTTGCACCTGGTTCCAACTGAATGTAATTCTATTTTTCATATTGTTTCATCAGTTTGTTGAGATCATTTTGAATTCCATTCCTGCCTTCCAAAATACCTGCAGTCACATCCAGCACCTGAGGAAGCTGTTTTCTTACCCAGGTCATTAATGAAATGCCTCCAGCATCAAAGGGGTAACAGAACTGACTGAGAACAGACTGTTTCAGCCCCTTGCTTGTTACACCTATTTTGGCAGTAAACTTAAACTAAATTCTCTGTGAGGAGGGGTTTTCAGTCAGTGCATAGTAGATTTGTACAGATTATGCTTTCTTAGACTTTTTGGCCGAGGGTCACGTGTCTGAAGAATTACTGAAGCATGAGATCTGCTGTTGCCTGCCCATTGTTGCCATTGATCACTTTGGGAAGAACAATATAAAAAGGCATTAAACTTCAGCCTTCTTTGCATCGTGAATAGTCAGGTTTTTAATAACGTTGCCTGTAAAAGTAAAGCTGTGCTAATCCCTGTGCTCTCACAGCTCTTGGCACTGATTCTGGCTCCTGTAAAGCTATTGCAGTCGGTCCTCAGCCTGCAGCGCGCTCAACCTTTGATCTGAGCCGATTCCTGGACTCTTTTTATTACTAAAATGCTTAAAGCCTGCCTAAAACTTTTCAAAAGGCCAATCTTGCCACAAGTCATTATGCTTTTCTGTCCAGCAGGTGACAGTGGGTGCAGTTGAGCGTGTGGTGGTCGGGTTGTTCCCTTCCTGCCCTGGCCAGCACACGCTCCGGTGTCACCCGTGTCACTTCCCAGGTGCTCCAACAGCACATACTTACACCATTCCCAGCCTGTATCGCTTCTGGTCTTCGTACAATATAAAAACTGTTCCCTGCTTTTCCTGTTAAATAAAAAGACAAAGTTGCTTTAATTATTCCTAAACTAATTATAGTTATAATAAATGTATTAAACAGGGAGAGTAAGTACATAACCGTGTCTAAGAAAGCCGGGGTTTGGGTTGTGTGTCAGTGTGAGTGGATTATTGCTCTACTTTATTGGAGAGAATACAGTGCAGTTACTTTTTGTAAATAGAACAAATACAGCAGAGTCTATTCTATAGCAAATATTTTTTTCTGAAATAGGAAGAAATAGCCATAAGTACTTTAAAAATTATCAAACAGTTTTATTTTTCACGAGAGACAGATTAACTCCTAAAAACCTTAAACATACTTAAACTGAAAGATAGTGAAAATATGCCTAGGTTTTCCTGTCCTTCAAGTTGATACTCGCCTTAGATACACACGGGACATGAACCTGCATTAGCCTTTGCTGTGGTTCATCATGGGCCTGGTACTGGTGCCAGTTTGGTCGGCAGCAAACCTCCCAGTTTGATTACTGGATGCGCTTGGTGTGACTGTTGTCACCTGGCACCGAGAGGCCTCATGAGCCATCCCCAAGGAGGGGATATGGAGAAACACAGCAAACTCTGCATTTCCCAGTGAAGCCCAGGGATCTGAAATCCCTCTCGTCTGTTCTGCTAAACAGAGCGCTTCAACTTCACCTTGTGCTAAGTGCTTTCACCATATTAGAGTTTACATACAAAAATTATGCAGAGTGATTATCACACTGTCTAATCTTTCCCGTTCGTACCTGGAGGTCAAATCCAACACCGTGAGCTTTGCACATCTGGAGGAGAACGTTGTAGGAGATCCTGGAGAGGCTGGAGTGCCTCAGCTGGCTGCTCGCTACTGCGCACCGGTGCCTTACCGGAGAGGGCTGGAGAAAACAACATCAGATTCTTCATTTTCATACCAGTTTATATTCAAAACCATCAATTTACTATATAAATGGCTTTTTCACAGTGAACTTATCTCAGTGTGGGGTCAGACTCCATTTGGAGGAACAGACATTTTCATGCAGCAAAACTAAATCCTCGCCTCACCCTGCACCTAAAACCTTCTATTGCAGATCAGATCTACAGGATCCCTCGTTATGAACCACATTTGGGTATTTTCACAGCTCCCTGGGGCCCTGAGCCCTGTGAACTCGGTCTCGGTGGATCCTCTGAGCCCATCCTGCCCCGTGGTAACACACGTTGTTCTGGAGTCAGCCCTTCTCAGCAGCACAAATTCCGAAGCGGGTCAGCAGTAGTTTTTGCCAGAGAATCAAAAGGTTTTAAACCAGATCTTCTAAAGCTAAATTTCAAGTGGGTTTCTCCAAGACTGAACATTCCGCTGCGGCATTAACGAGCATCATTTTTTCCAGCAAGTCTTTGAGGAGACAAGGCCCAGTGACTCCAAGGAGTGGTCCCACTGGTACCAGTGAGTTCATACCACTGGTGAAAATCAGCACAGCCTTGGAGTTTATAAACTCTTAAAGATCAGAGATGTTGCATTGCTTAGAACCGGATAGAGATGGTCTCCTAAAGCAAGGCTTTCCTGTGATGTTATTTTTAATACTGGACTGTTCATTCCGAGTGGTGATACTGCACATCGAAGCATGTAATTTACAGTATTTTTTTTTTTCTAAAATGATATTTGTTTTGACGTTGACTCATTTAAGTTGACATAGTTGAAATCCTTATATAATACATCTCTGCCTGAAAATTAATCATGTTTATAATATTCTGAGAATTAATAACACCCATTGCTCAAGTCATTAACTTAAAAAAGGAGCTTCCAAAATCTGTTCTCTGCAGTGGGGGACCACAAATAAATGAATGCTTGATAAAATAATCCAAGTAGCAGTTTAACAAGCGTAAACTTGAATGTGGCTGCAATAACACAGAACTATTGTTTAAGGGTTGGCATCAGGTTGATGAGGTGCTTATTTCAGCTACAAAGCATGCATACACATGCATAATGAACTGCGGGATGAATTATTAATGTGTTGCTTATTTAGCCTCATCTGTCTAGAAGATAATGTATCCTAACTATAATGAGTGATTGGTTTTGTACATAATTACAGTAGCAGCAGTATCTAGGAAATTTGTTCTTTCAAAGAAGGATTTCTAAAAATAAAATCATCACACAAACTCAGTTGCTGCTCCGTTTTATCAAAATCAAACCTACCAGGATTGAGAATATATAATAAATTAAAAGGGACAGAATCATTATTAACATCATAATTTTACACAAAGTGTTTTACTTAATCATTTATTACAGATCATGTGCTGGAAAAGCATTTGTCTCTTGATTTGTTTGTTTCTTTTTCTAAAGATATTTGCCTGAGAGAGCGCATTTTTGTAGTTAACTCTTAAGGAGGTAAAACCCTCAGAAACAAAGACCAAAAATACAGGATATAGTGACCATTTATGTTAATTCTGACAGAATTTTAATTAAAAAAAAGTTGCTACTTGATTACTTTTCATTTCTAAAACTTGTACTACTGGGACTAATAATATCTAATTTACTTCTCTCCAACTAAAAGTGGTTGCTTGACAAGAACAATAGATCAAGAGCTCATTAACCTCTAAATTACAGCTCCCTGACATTTTTGGAACGGTGCTCCGTTCCTCCTCTACGCATGAAATAAAGGGAGTTGTGCATTTTCCATCAAAACGCGTAAAATGGCACCTGGTTTCTATCTGTATGTGTACATATGCTTATATTACACCTACATTTCTTATCCCCTGGCTTTTCTGAAGGCCTTTCTGCCCTTTTTTGAGGGAGAGTCTCAAGGTTCAGAGCCGTATGGAATACAAGATTGATCTAATATAACTAATCAGCATAAAAAGTCATCATGTGCTTCTGTGACAATGTGTTTACAAGGATCCCAAAGCAACACACAAATAGCACCTTATTTAAAATCCCATCCCGGCGAGGCACTATGATGGGGACAATCTTAACGACCTTCCTGAGGGATGGAAGGTGAGATCCACAGGATGCACCTAAACCTCCAACCCCGAGCGCCTGGGCGTTGGGTGCAGCACAAAGCTGGGATGGAACTTCAGGGCTCCGACTTCTCACCCCAGATCACAGCCCACAAGCTGAAGGCTCAGATACCTTCTTGAATGTTTTTAATTTACTCCTATGACCAGGGAGTGCTTTTACCTCCTTCCTTTTTCTTGCAACTTCCAAATTACCACATTTTTTACAACTTGAAAACTACCTAAAATATTTAGAAGTTAGTTACTACCACAAATCAATAGTAGTGAGTACGAAGGATGAATAATCAGGTACCTATAGGCATCCAGAAGCTCTCTGTTAATTTCTGATGTGATGGTGTCCCATTGACTATGAACCTTCTAAAATCTGAAAATGGCAGTTTAGAATCTGAAAGGAGCAGATTCAGCTCCTCTACAACAGCGATCCAGGACAGATTTTTGACTTTTTGGTAATTCACATAAATAATTTTCTTTGTAAACGAATAGCTGCTTACGGGTTTTGTCTCCTGGTGCTGAATACGGTGGCTTTTCATTTTCTTTGAAGGAAGAGAGACTTCGAAGTGGCCAGAGCGACAATCCACGTTTCCATCTGTCACGTACAACAGGAGCTGAGTCAAGGCCAGCTGGTCACTATAGCAAAGGTCGAGGTCTGTTGCCCACACCTAACCAAAAGACAAACAGGTGCATTAAAAGAAAAAAAAAATAAAAGAAAAATACAGAGAACAAGAAGAGTGAAACTCAGCAGTTGCATAAAGGAACGTCTATGCCTTGATTTTCACGCGTGTTGGTTTCCTTGTGCCGGTGCCTCCTGGGCAGTGATGAAACGGGAACAGTCAGAAGTCATACGTAACTTCAAAAGTAACTTTTCAGAGAAAACCAAAAGGCTGAGGACAAAACAGTGACCTGTGATTTTAGCAATGATCAGAAAAAGTAGATGGATGAGCTCCAAAGCCTGTATCACATTAAATAGGTAATTATCGAAATACTAAAGATCACACCTGGATTTTTCAGCTGAAGAATAATTAGCGTTAAATAAAGTCAGCCTTCAGTTCCAAAGAGGTATTTTGAGATGGAAAAAGGCAAGTTCCAGAAGGCAAAGCTAAACTGAGTCGGATTAGGGAAGCGTGGAACCCATGTGGAAGGCGACGTGTGGGTCACGCACCTCCACTCGCCGCTGGTTTGTGGTGCTAATTCAGATTTACACTCGTGTAATTACACAAGAAATCGGACCGTAAGGTCGTGGGGCTGCCAGTGGAAGCCCACCCCACCCCACCCCTCTGCAGGACATACTCTCCCTCAATGACAGAAGCCTGGCATCAACCTCAGGAGGATTTCGAAGCCTTAGAGCACGGAAAAGCCAGGCAGGGTTTGTGGGGCTGGGGAAGCACCGTGGATGGCTTCTGCCAGGCTCCTCCGCCCCCAGTGACCCCGGCGTGTCTTTACCCCGGAGTTTTTCCTTCTTAAAAAATGCTTGTGCCTCCGACCTCGGTGAGAAATGTTAAGGCACACAAATATCTGCCCTAGAGTGGACCCCGTTAAAACAAATCTAGCGGCGAATGACTTGAATAAGCCTTTGAATGGTAAATGGCGTCATTATAAGGATATTAAGAGGTCAGGCAGTCAGGGCCTCTTGGTAAACTGGAGTTAATTTCTGAATCATATGCACATAGTAATGCCCTTTTTATAATAGCGAATAAATCACATCAGTAACAGTTGTTAATATCTAACTGCCAAGTATCTGTTGCTGTATTAAATATCCTATTTGTCAACTTAAATATTTCCTGCTGCATGGTATAAAATGCAAATCGGATGCTAATGGCTGGCTTTACTTAGTAATAGGGGAATATTCCCCAATTATAATGCTTAATTTTCTTCAATAATTTATTCTTTATCATCACTTCTGTGAGACAGGGAGGGACTTTCATATCGATTTGTACTTTTCCAGTATGCGCTAACCTTTCCAATGAGCTGAACAGCAATTATAAACTGTACATACTGTAGAAGCCTTACATTAATTACCATAAATATTATCAACAAAGCAGTAACAGCCGATGTGTCTGGAACCTTGTTTGAGTTGGATTTTAGATTCTCAATTAAAGTTTTGCCCCCGGAAAAAGGTGGCCGGGCTACATGAGGGGTCCAGGGGCTGGTGGAAATCTTGGGAATGCTTTTAGGTTGGCCAAAGCCAACCGGTCGCTCTTCATCCAGACCCTGATGTTGCACCCGCGGCTGATCTGACCTCAGAGTCCACACCAGCACCATCCGGAAGCTTTGTAAAGGGTAGAGATGGAAAAAACCAAAAGAATTTAAGTAAAGAAGCCCGGTTAAGTAAACCACAGCCCAGTCAAACGTAAGCAGCCACCAGCAGAAGATAAATTCATTACCCCCCGGTAGAGATGCCGACAAACCGTACCAAGCGTGGGATGGCACACGCTTTGCAGGAGTTACTCAGCAAACCCCATGTTGTCAGCAGCTAAAATTAAAAGAACATGCAAAGTGACACTGTTTTAATTTCAGATGTAGAGAAGAGACCCATTAATTACTTGCTCCCAGTTGCTGCTGGGGGAAGGCACAGCTCTGGGCTCCCAGGATCCTGGCACCAGGGGGTGACTCCAGCCCCTTCGCTGCCCAGGGAAGGGGCTACAACACAGGGAAGAGGGGAAAAAGCTTTTAGCTGGGCGAGTTTCATGCTGGAAATCATAAGACCAACCAAATGCTATTTTGAGGAGCTTCTGTGTAAATCTCCACAGCCCCGAGCACAAGGAGGAGGCAAACATGGCTGGGAGCCACCTCCTCTCGTCCCGGGCCTGAGCCCGAGGCTGGACCACCCCGATGGCCAGTTAAAGCAGCCAAATGGTCATCACCGTGTGCCAGCTGGGATCACCCCCGAGGACTCTTCTCCTGGCTCAGGATTCTCAGAAAACACTCTAATGTGGCCACGTCCCTGCCCTGGATACATCCCAGAACATCCCTAACGTGGGGAGAAAGGAAGAAGGATCAGGTGGCATAAGATTCCAGCTTTATCCTAGCAGGGGATTCCTTTTTGCCACGGAAATCCAGAAACGCCCTTTAAATCCCCTTTGTTCTGCTACAAAAGTGGGAAAGACAGAGGGCCTGGGCAACAGCTCTGAATTTATTTTCATGGGATTGGCAACAGGATAATTTTTTCCCCATTTTACTGGCTCGAATGCAGCCCCAGCCGACTGAATCCTTCGATGGAACAATTTCTAAGTCCCATCCCAGTTCCTGAAGGTCACAAATGCTTTTTGAAAAATTTAAACAATCATTAACAGGCAATGTTTTTGGTAGTTTTGAGCAAGGCTGGAAGTCGGGCAGGTCTGAGTCTGGTTGGTGGAGCTGCGTGAAGACAACAGCTACGGAGTGGCTCCTCCAGCGGCTCAGAGGAACCACGGGAGGAAGAGAGCCATGGAATCACAGAATGGTTCAGGTTGGAAGGGACCTTAAAGCTCATCCAGTTCCAACCCCCTGCCCTGGGCAGGGACACCTCCCACCAGCCCAGGTTCCTCAAGAGGGGCTGCCACGTACAGACCCCCAGCACCGCTCCCCACCGTCGCTGGGATCGGACTGAAGGCTTCACCCCCGTGTTCTTTGGTCCCTAGAATTTATACGGCACCTAAAAGGGCACTCGACATCCTCGATGTCACCACTAGGAAGTAGAAGGCGCTCAGGCAGCTCCCGTTTTGAAAACTGAAATGTAGAAGCAGCTGAAACCGATACAGAAGTTGGGGTGGGAGGTAAGAGAGGCACTAGAGGAGCTCCACAGGAAAAGCACACACAGCAGCAGGGAAGAGCAGCGAGGAACAGATCCTGATAGAGTTCCCAGCAACGCCTGGAGTTACAGCGGAGCAGGGAACACAGCTTTCCAGCAAGGTCCCCCTTTCAAAGGGAGGAGAATCCTCCCGGTTCAGCGCCAACAGAGCTGTGAACCAAGCAGGACGGGACACTCCTAGCTGTGGCAGACTTTAACGGAGGAGACCCCTGCACACAGAAACGTGAACGCAGTGAAACCCATCACAGGCTTTTCACCGGGGCTCAGGACGTAGAAGAGTAGCTGTTCCTGCAATTGATTAAAAAAACAAACCCAAAACCAAGCACTCAAACTGAATGAAAATGTCCTTAGGAACATTCTACCCAACTCTACCTTCACCAAATCTTCAAACCAGTCTAAGAGCTCCAAGCTCAGGCAGAAGAAGTGAAACATCAGACCTTCCAATTAGTTTGGGGCTGTTTTTCTCGTCGCAGGTAGAAAGATCCTTTAGGTTCAGCTTTCCTTTAACAGCTACTGGATTGCAACAGGTTTTCCTTTGAAGTAACATCAAATGGGTGGCAAAAGCTTCCAGAATGCCCTGAAAATCTGAGCTGTGGTGTTGGTTTAGGGGTTTGTTGTTTATTTATTTATTTATTTATTTTATGAATATATTTCCATAGTTGATAAAGCAATGTCTGTGGAGGTCAGGCAGTTAATAACCAGATGAATTATCATCTCCTCCAGTAGATCGGGAGCTGTTAGAAGGCAGCCTGTGCAAAGGTCAAGTTTAAGTAAAGATAAAGAACGATAAAATCATACAGATTAAAAAATAATCATTCCTTGAGTCCATCCTCCTTTTCTGAGGATACACCATGAGGACACACCATGAGGACACGCACGCAATCGCGGGTATTTACCACAGGAGGTTTCCCAGCCTGATAGGACTGTGTGGGAAATCAGCATAACATCAGGAGCTTTCACTGGAGATTTTGGGGACTTTCAGGACACACAGAAAACAAAAAAAAAAAGCTAGAAATACATCCTGCAAGAGTTAGTGGCTGTTTGTCCAAGGAAATAGGATGAAATCTGGAATTTAGACAGAGGGGCCAAGTGCTACCCAGAGCTGCTTTCCTTCAGCGGGCACAGCTCAGAGCCTGCGCTTCGTGGTAAAGACAGCTCAAGTGAATAACATCACAATTAGAGTGTAATTCTTTACAACTGCCATAAAACCGCTTCAGCTTTAAAATGTAAACTTGAGAAGGGAAGGAAACAAAAATTCTTAAAGAGTGACTAAATTAGAGCTTTTCTTTCTCCAGTTCAACTGTTTTATCTGCATCTAGTATCGATGTTTGCGTTCCTGCAAGGAGCACACTTGCTATTTTTACAGAAGTGGCTGAATGACACTCACTGTAAAAAAATGTCAATTAGCAAAATATTAATGCAACTTGGGCGTTGAAAAGAGAGCGCTTTTTTTTTTTTTTCTAAATGCCTTAAAAAAATTCCCAATACGATTGATTATTTTGGCAGCGATGGCAGGCAGGCTCTTATCCGGCTGCCACCTCGTGGCAGCTGCTGGGATGGTGCTGGCCCCAAAAACTTAAATTTTAGGTCCCCAGAAGTGGCCTTGACCTCTGTCCTGCCGAATAGAAGGTTGGAAAATGGTGAAGGAAAACGTTGTGGCTCCTTTTTTTTTTTTTTTTTCGGGAAATAACTCATAGAAAATGCTACATTCTCTCTGGAGAAATCTTGATATGTGCGTGCAGAAGAACGCATCCCGCCGACAGCGTCCCTCGGAGCGCTGACTCAGCTGTGAGGCCTCCAGAGACACCCCCACTTTTCTCCTCCTGACCCCAGACCTGTCTCCATGGCCAACGCTGGCCAGCAGCCCTGAAACCACCCTCCTCGGGGGCTTTTTAAGCCATTCCAGTGGAAGGGAGGGAGAATACCCACCTAATCCTGCCCTATAATTCTCCTTGCAGTATGTCCTGCCTCATCTTTCCCTCTGTGCCCACACTGAACAATTTAATCCAGTGTTTTCTCACTCTTGCTGGAAGAGGTATGGGGCTGCCTACGCTCTCGGACCGGTGGAAAAGGTGATTTATGACCCTGCTTCTCCAAATTATCTGCCCACAGATCCATGAATGTAAGTAAGTTGATGCATTCAAGCAGTCCTGGTCAATTAAATGGAACTTATTTAGGTGCAGCTCCATGACAAGTTGGGATCTGGGCAGGATCCAGTCAAGACTTCCCTTCGAAGGGTCAAGACCCCGCTCTTGAAGATCAGTCTTGGGAGACAGACTGGGAAGCAGAAGCGATTCAGTCCCAAGTCACACACCTAATTTTTCTCCTCCATTTCTTCCCCCCAGACATTGAAAACAGCGTGTCTCCATCTCCCTTTCCCCCAGGAGCAAATCACAGATGCTCGTAACCGAAATAGAAAGAGATTCCCGAGGCAAACAGAGAATTGTGTCAGGTCCCCAGCACTCTCTGCCCCGCAGACCCCAGGATATGGTCACGGATACCTTTGGGGTGCTCAGCCCCACAGCATACTCCAGCAGGGTGGTGGGCTCTGCCTCGCCACCTTCCTCATCCAACCCATCATCCCAACTCCCATCTCAGCCTCAGTTATACACGAAATAAACAATGAAATACAAGAGCTGAAGCACGACGTGCAGCAGACGGCAGGACAGACAGACATGAAGACACATGAAGACAGGGGTTAGATCCTCCTGCAGGCACCACCCTCCATGCTCTTGGTTGCCAACTGCAGCCTCCTCCAGTTCTCTTGTAATTTAAAGGAGAGCTATAGGTGGATGGAGGATGATACAATCTGCAGATGTCTCCGAATTACTCGGTGGCAAACAGGCCAGCACAGGCAGGGCCAGGCTGGTTCGTTCCCCAGTGAGGACGAAGGAAAGGGAGCTGGGAGAGATTTGGGTACCAAGTAGAAGCACATGGAAATGCCCCGTGGAAAGAGGAGGCCATATCTTACATCTGAGAGGTTACAGCATCACCCAGCTCCTCCAGGCCCGAGGACACCATCGCTTTTGTCACCTTTTGGTCAGTGTAGACCTCAAGAACTGCAAGAGAGTAAAGATACCGCTGTGTGATGGGCACCAAGCTCTGCAGTGACCCACAGTTCTCATTCCCACATTCACTCTGGCTGACTTCCATGTTTGACAGACACATGTTATTCCTTATCCACCACAGAGTCTCTTTGCTACTAGTGCTCCAAGGGAACACAATGTGAGCAAGGCGTGTGGAAGGAAAACACTCACCACCAGCAACAATCTTGAAAAATATAAGCCATACTCAGAATCACAGAATCGCCTAGGTTGGAAGGGACCTTTAAGATCATCTAGTCCAACCATAAAAAAAAACCAAACCCAAACCCCAAACCAAACCAAACGAAAACAAATAAACCACTAAACCAAATTCCTGACCACCATGTCAACTCGTCTTTTGAACACCTCCAGGGACGGTGCCTCAACCACTTCCCTGGGCAGCCCATTCCAATGCTCAATAACCCTTTCAGTGAAGAAATTTTTCCTGATATACAACCTGAACCTCCCCTGGCACAACTTGAGGCCATTTCCTCTTGTCCTATTGCCTGTGACTTGGAAGCAGAGACCAACCCCTGCCTCTCTACACCCTCCTTTCAGGGAGTTGTAGAGAGCATGAGAAGGTCTCCCCTCAGCCTCCTCTTCTCCAGGTTGAACAACCCCAGATCCCTCAGCCTCTCCCCATAAGACTTATTCTCCAGACCCTTCACCAGCTTCCTTGCCTGTTACTCCATCGTTCATACCCAAATTAATTTTATGCTTATGACATCTAGATTTTTAAAGGCTTTCGGATAAAGAGCCTGAAACTCAAAGTACAGGCATTTCTTTCCTCTGCTCTGGTGTCCCCTCCCCGTGAGTGCACAGGGGACATACCTGGGTCACAGCTTAGGGCCGTGCTGCGCAACCACAGAAAGATGCCTGCACTTCTTTGGCCCTTCACATTTCCTAAAGAGTTGTATTTATGTAGCGTGCAACTTTATGAAGGTTTCAGGGATTTTTAAGTATTTAAATACTCCGACTCTGCTGGTAACAGATGTTCAATGATATATTTAATTTTTAGTTTTACTGAAAATATCACGTATCAGTTGATATTTCCTGTAAAATACAACATTGAAAGAACGCCTAAACATACCGTACTTCCAGGAAATGTATCTGAGCCTTTCAGCTACTGCATTAAAGTGGGCACTTCTGAAATTAGTGAGCAAACGTTCTGGGAGTCTAATAGGATTTCTTGTTTGCCAAAAAAATAGTGCTTTCAGGAGCACAATCTTTTGTGTAATCTCTCTCACACAAGACAGATGGCATCATTAATTGCCTCTGCATCTAGTTACATTTTAAAACCTGTGCTTAAATAATGTTAAAGTTGTGGTACGTGCTGACAAACGTAGGAAATATTAAGGTAGAATCAACTGGAAAGAGGGGAAGAAAACCCAAGACAGAGCAGCCAGGGATAATAAGAGACCAACAAGAAACACTGATTTAAAACATCCTTTTTCATGCCAGGAAATGTAGTAATTCAGGAAGCTTCAGGGTGAGCTCCTGGCTTGGGTGAAGCAACTGGCAAAACTCCCATTGACTTGAGAATGTCATCCCTTAAGCTTTTCAAAGCAACTTTACGTGGAAGTTGTCCAGTAACAGCTTATCTGCAGTTCTGATGATGCCGCCTGTGTAAATACATTTTGGGAGTCAAACGTAACTGTGATCTGTACTTCAAAGGCAACGTTATTCCAATTCTCTGGTTTATCACAGTCACCCTACACTGGTATCAGTTACCAAAAGCCCAATTTTAAGCCTTCTCTGAGCTTAAAATGGAATAGCACTGCCAAAGAGCCATCTTTTGCCAATGGATACCATATGCTGACTGTGTTTTTAAATACAAACCCTGTGTTTAAAAGCCTTTTCTCACACCACGTGAGCTGTGATTTTCAGACACGGAGGAGAAAGAGACACCCAAAGGGATTTGAGCATGTTCAGCCACACCACCTTCCCAAAGTCTCCCCATAGCCCAGCCCAATAAATACAGAACTGGTCCCTGTTATGCTGTAACACTTTTAAAGCCTCCTAATTGAAGATTCTAAAAGAAAACAATGTCAAAATAGAAAAAAAAAAAGGCAAAAACCCCCAAGGAAATGCACCTGAAATACTAGAGACTTGAGGCTGAGATCTTGAATTTACATCTGTATCCATATGCTAATTTTTAGTTTGTATAGTTGTACCCAGTAAACTCAACAACACTATTCATCACTAACAATAAGGATTTTACCATCTTTAAAAATCATTCCAATTTCTTTAGTCTTCCAACGCAAGGCCACTACCAGAACACCGAAAGCTCAGTCTCTTCACCCAGATTTTACTTCATCTGTTTTATTTTAGCCTGGCTTTATGCTTTAGGTTTTCACACCTGTCATAATAATGAATCCTACTGGCCAGTATCAGCCAGATTTGGAAGAAGGTAAAATCGTCAAATATATTAAACTCCCGTGAGATTTCTGAAAGAATTAACTGGACAGAGGAAAAGGACCTTGCAATGGGAAAGGCCCAGGGCGAGTTCTGCTGGAGAACACACAGGAACTTAACTTCAAGGCACAGATCCATGGGAAACCTGGTTTCACTGATTTTAAACTCATGGAAATATATTTATTTTTAACCAGAATACAGTATTCAATATGCCCTTCATTTGACTTTCATAGTGTCTGACTGTTGAAAGGATTTAGTAGATTACATTGCGATAAAGAAATCTGACCTTATAAATAAAGCAAATGCCAGGCTCCTCTAGTGTAGAAACGTGCGACGTTAATATTTTGTGACAAACTGTGATCAAGGCTGATCAGCAACATTGGTGCCAGGGATTAAATTGCTTCTTTAAATCCATTCTCTTACCTGTGCAGAGTGTGTTGGGGCAGCATCCTCCGTCACTTACGACATGGGAAAGTTCAGTTCTGCATCACAAGGGACAGTGGCTGCCCCCCCTCTGCCTCCCTGCCGTCCATCGCAGGCACCACAGATTCTGGAGGCAATACCTTTCCACCGTCTCCATTTATTATATTACTTTTTATGTTGTCAAAAGTCCTGGTAGAGCTGTCTGTGAGGTTTTGCTGATAGGCTTGTAAGCTCTGGCAGGGAAGACTAGGGTCACTGCAGCGGTTCCGATTTTACCTTCTGAAAAGACCCCATTACTCATCTACACAGAAGACTCTCCTGGGCAGGATTCCACGAGAAAGCATTTATTTAGTCCCTTCCATTCTGCTCGGTTATGCCTGATGTAAGTCACACCGTGCTCCAGCACTCAAAAACTGCATGGGCTTCCTCGCAGCATTTTCCTTTCGAGGTAATTCAAGGCATTAACCTTGCAATTGCACTCTTTAAAATGCTCTGCTCGTGCCTGCTCTTGATACTAGGCATGCGGGAAGCCTCAGAGCTTTGCTGGACCCAAAGGGCTCTGACCAAACCACTCAGGAGTCTGTGCAGCCCACGTGGAAGACTCATTAGGACCAGAATCTCCAGAGGGAATTCCACAGGAATATTTATGCTAGAAATAAACAGCTTAAGCTACTGCATGAGCACATTGTAAGAAGCTACTGCCCCCCAGGAGATGTGATGTGAGTGCTCCCAGGCCTCTCCATCGGGGAAGCACCAGGTTCATGGTGATCCCTGCAACGGCATCTTTAATCATCCACACCCTCACGTCACACACATTGACCTCGGCCTGCACTTTGATATTGGGGGATAGTTTTGTATCTAATGTGAGATCACATCTATCTATCTTGCAGTAAATTATTCTCTCAGACCAGGAGCCGAATGCAGAGCAGAAGTGATCTGAATGGGTGTATCTTCCTTTTTATTCACAGTGAGCTGTTCTCTGCCAGCTCAGAGACTCTTGACCCAGGGCTGAGCTGTCCATTACCCCTCTTCTCCCTAAATTAGCCATTATGGTGTAAACCACATCGTCCATCACAACTATCCTTTCTGCTATAAGAAACCGTCAATATCCACTCTTCCTCAAATTCATCCTCAAACCTCAGATCTACATTCTTAGAGACACTGCTTTGCTCAACAGCGTACAATAATCCCTGTAATTATTTTTTAAAGAGCAAAATACAAGAGATTCAGACCATTTTGAAACTAAAATAATCTAATCATCTTAGCCATAAGACCATCGGCTGTAATTACCAGCTTAATGCAGAATGCACTCATTTTAGGGAAAAAAAAAAAAAGTCATTAGAAGAAATTAAAATATTATTTTCGTACCACTCAGCTTTGAAAGCAGCCCTACAGGCTTTGTTGGTTTGTTACTCTTCAGGCTGATGAAAAAAGGTTCCTCAGGACCACCTGGCAGAGCAGGTCTAAAATTTATGCTATTGTTAGAATAACCAGGTACTTTCCCTCCCTCCACAGGCCTTGCAGCTTTGAAAGAAAGTTTGTTCCAAAGGGAAAGGCTTTCGGCTGACAGATCTGTTGGAATCAAGTAGGAAAGGGGGCATGTCTTCATCTCAAGGGGACAGTGGGAAGACATGCGTCTGCGCCACTCACCTTCTGCTCCATGGTTTGTGGATGGATGAAAGTCACAAAATCCACTGAGAAGTAACCAAGCACTCCTTTAGATTTGCAGGTTTCACCAATTTTTAAGCAGAGAGGATTGAGAACGGCTGGGTCGACAGAACATTGGGGAATGATGGTGCCGGATGACCGCAAAGGACCTTCAGCGTGGAGCTGGTCTCCAGACGACACTATTTTTACCTCGCCTGTTGGCTCTATCAGCATGTCCACCGTCAGGTTTGTGACGTTTTCTGAGAACGGGAAGGCTTCTATCACACCACCTAGTAAGAAATGAATTCGCTGTTAAACTGCTAATCAAATTCACACGTGATGCTCTTCCAAGTGCACAGAATGAACCCATCCAGCTCCTGTTGAGCTCAGACGTTGCAGGGAGGGCTGCTACAGAGAGACAGTGAGTAACTGTAACTCGAGCAGCATAGCTAGAACCCACAAATCCCTTCGAAGAGAAAGAAAACATAGAATCTTGGAATGGTTCAGGTTGGAAGGCACCTTAAAGATCATCCAGTCACACCCCCCGGGGAA
>JAOTQQ010000071.1:39987466-40012993 GCA_026546715.1 Gallinago undulata | reverse complement strand
GAAAGAAAACATAGAATCTTGGAATGGTTCAGGTTGGAAGGCACCTTAAAGATCATCCAGTCACACCCCCCGGGGAATGGACACCTCCCACCAGACCAGGCTGCTCCAAGCCCCGTCCAACCTGTCCTTGAACCCCTCCAGAGATGGGGCAGCCACAGCTTCTCTGGGCAACCTGGGCCAGGCTCTCCCCATCCTCACACCAAATAATTTATTCCTAATATCTAGTCTCATCTCATAATAACATCTCATCTACTACAGCACCATACAGTTCTACCGGTGGCTTTTGAGCTGCAGATGCTTTGCAAGCAGTTCCAAAACACATATATCGCATACCTGACAAGAGAAATATGCTCTTGTGATGTATGAACGAATCCTGGGCTGTCCTACAGCCTAGCTAAATGCCAGAACAGCAGGGAAATGCAATGTTGAGACCTTGAGGGAGTGGTATCTCCTGCTGTGAAACTCATCTTGGGGATTCCCATCCATACGAGGGTCGGAGATAAGTAACCTGTCTTTTGGTATTCATCCATCGGTGTGTAGATGGGAAGGTTTATAGATGACAACTTCTAGCAAGGTTGTCCATAGGAAAATAACAAAGAACACTGGTTGGCATTCCAGATTTGCCTTTTTATTGCATAGAGTGCCACAAGTCATTTGGTTAGGGTAAACTCATGTGTAAAAAAAACAGTCCTATATGTGTTAACTGGTATTATTTTTCAAAAAAATACTTCCAAAGCTTAGAATCATCCATGTTTCTCCCACAGAATCACAGAATCTTCATGGTTGGAAGGCACCTTGGAGATCATCGAGTCCAACCACAAAAAAAAAACAACAAAACCCAACAAAAAAACCCCACCCACAAACAGACACAAACCAACAACCTCGGGCACTAGAGCATGCCCTGAAGTGCCATGAAGAAACACACGTACCTCCAGGGATGGTGACTCCCCCACCTCCCTTGGGCAGGCTGTTCCAGTGCCTGACCCCTCAAAAAATGTATAAAACGTAATATATACATAAAGAAATGTATGAAACGTGCATACCCATGACATATAATACAAAACTATGGCAGGGCAGAACCACTGCAGAAATTTCCTACCCAACCACAAGCACTCTATCTTTTTGGTTCAACATCTGGCACAGAAATACAGGATTGTTAACGTGTGTGCAAAGCTCGCTCGCACGCACACCAGCACACAGTGATCAGACAAGGGTTTTCTCCGCGCTGCCTCTTCCAGACAAAGATGGGCTCATTTCTGAGCTCTGGGCCAGTTGGGTACTGGCCAGCTTTGATCCAAAGGTGCTGTGATTAGGTTTAATGCAGGAAGCCCTGCTGAGGATGAGGCATCACGTGAAGGAAACCATCCAGATCTCAGATTGGAGCTTGTTCATGTGCCTTTGGTTGGAGGGCAAGAAAGAGCGCGGCAACGGTCTGTGCCAATGTCCTGTAAGGGACAATATGGCATTGCATTACTGGTCCTCAGTGGTGTCACCACCTGCCTGGAAGGCAAGAACCGGGGAGAACGCTCAGCTCTTCTCCAAACCAGTTACAGGTTACGAGCACATTTCATTTCATGCAATGTATATGTGTTTACGTATAGCTCCCTTCCTGCTCCTATGGGAGGGAAAAGCAAGTCTCACAGCTGTTTGCTCACCAACATTGAACAAATATGAAATATTCTCACAATTCCTTATGTGCAAACTCACACAGCAGCACCCCTTAAAGCCCTCTGCGAAGGCCCCCAGTACTGTAACCCAGGATCAAGGTGCTTGTTGATTTGGAATCACATGAGAAAGGTAATCCAAGATTAATATAGGTTAAATGCTTGGATAGGATACATGAATGATAGAATAGTTGCCTATAATTCATTTGTAAATGAACATGTGAAGCATAATGGAGAAATAAAACGAGATAAATATTTAAATGGGCCCAAAATTAACAAGAGTATGGCATACAATATGGTATAATTACTCCTTATAACATTTAACAGCAACTTTGCAGTCTTATTTACCTTGACTAAGAAATGTTTGGAGGAATTTTTCCCATGTAGGGAATCGTTTCTCATTGACTGGCTGTACGTGCTGTGCTAAAAGGCCCGGCAGCTCCTGGGAGATCTTCACCAAAGCTGGCTCCTGCAGAAACAAATTAAATAGAACCACAAGCAATTTTACTACAGAAATGAAAACTGCTTGTGGGGTGATTAAAAACCAGGCCTCCAACAGGCAAAAAAAAAAAAAAAAATGTGGTTACTGTTTACCCACAGTCAGGAAGCCTTTTTTAATTTTTCTACTTTCTACTCTTCCCTCCTATTGAAAACTGTCCTTCTCTGAAAGACAATCCACACACACCCCCCACCTCGGTATAGAATCTGTTTCATTATAATTTATATCAATAATTTGATCTGGCAACTGAAAATGCTAAGCACTTGGTAACTGCTTAGGGATCGATACCAGCAGTCAATAACTTCTATGTTGTTTATATTTTGAAACTGAGCACATTGAAATAGTCACATATGCCAGAAGTAGTTTTACTGACTATGTTTAAGCTGTTTTATCAACCCAAGCACTGCTTTGTTAATATAAAAAAAAGGAATAATCAACCAAAAGCATTTTGAAAGGGGGAGATGCCCTTTTGCACTCCCCGATCTGGAACACGAATTCACAAGAATATTTGTACCTCTATCTTTGGTAGGATTTGATTAGTCATTCGATGGGAGATAAGCTAGGTTTTTCCTAGTTTCAAATTCTGTACTATATTATCACACGCACAAAACAACCCCATTAAATACAGAAACCAACTGCTTTTACTGTTCAAAAACGTCCCAGAAGTACACAGGCATATAAAGTGCAAGGACCCTGACTCTATTGCTTCAGGCTCCTTTTCTTGCTGCTTCACAAGCGTTCGCCCGCTTCCCCTGGGGCTCTTTGCTTCTGTTTTACACCCTCTCTCCTCAGCCTCCCGTGCTTCAGGAGATGACCAACCATCCCCTCATCTTGGCAATGTCCTAAGCTGCAACCATTTCATCTTGAGCTCTGGATGAATGTGATAAAATCTTATGGCTAACATCTAAGAAGAGGAAAATAAAAATAAAGAAATCTGTTTTTTTCCAGAGCAGTGGTTTTGAAGAGCTGGGCTTTGCCATGGAGCGCGTGATGTGACGTAACCAAAATTACAAATTCAAAATCAGCTTCTGTGATTTAAGTACCAGAATGCAGAGGAGGAAGAGGGGCCAATGATTAGGGTATCAACTTTATGTATTGGAGACCTAGAGATATCCTGTTCCTGAACACAGTCTGCCTGAGACTCCAGGAAAGTGACCTTCTGCCTGCGCCTCAGCTGTCCAGCCACAAAATGGGGACAATTGCTGTCCCCACCTCCCAAGGAATTGAGAAAAAGATGTTTTAAAAATATTGAGGTGCTTAGATAATGATGCTGATCTGGGATATGTGGGATCCATTCATATACTAAAGGAGAAAAATATGTTTCTGGCTTTAAACATCTCAGAAAAAATACTAAAAAATTGTTTTAGTCAGTATATCAATATAGTAAGCAGCACGACCTTCACCTGATGCCTAAAACAACAAGGACCACATAAACCACGAGATCCAAGTTCAGAATTGACCCAGATTCCCATCTTACACTGCTCGTTTCCTTAAAATTCAACAAGACCTTGCAGCAATTCCCAGGGACACGAGGGCGGCCACACCAGCGGCTTTCAGGACTTTCAGGACTCTTTTCAGAGTCCTTTTTGAGGGTCACACGTGGCTGTGAAAGCAAGCTCCCTGAACTGGGTGCAAAATGAAGCAGAACTTCACTGAATTTTTTAGAGTTGGAAGGGACCATAGAGATCATCTCGTCCAACTCCCCTGCTGAAGCAGGATTGCCCAGAGCATGTCAGAGCATGTTACTCTGGAGCATCCAGGTGGGGCTTGAAAATCTCCAGAGAAGGGGACTCCACACCCTCCCTGGGCAGCCTCTGCCAGGGCTCTGCCACCCTCACTGGGAAGAAGTTTTTCCTCACATTTGAGTGGAACCTCCCATGTTCCAACTTGTGCCCGTTGCCCCTCATCCTCTCATCGGCAACCACTGAAAAGAGTTTGTCTCCCTCCTCCTTCAACCCACCCTTTAGATACTTATAAGTGTTGATAAGGTCTCCCCTCAACCTTCTCTTCTCCAAACTAAAGAGTCCCAGCTCTCTCAGCCTTTCTTCATAAGGGAGATGCTCCAATCCTTGAATCATCTTCGTTGTTCTTCGTTGGACTCTCTCCAGTAGTTCCCTGTCCCTCTTGAACTGGGGAGCCCAGAACTGGATGCAGTATTCCAGTTGTGGCCTCCCCAGTGCAGAGCAGAGGGAGAGAATGACTTCCCTCGACCTACTGGCCACACTCTTCCCTACGCAGCCCAGGATTCCGTTGGCCCTCTTGGCCACAAGAGCACACTGCTTGCTCATTGTCATTTTGCGGTCTACCAGGACCCCCAGATCTTTCTCTTCGGAACTTGTCTCCAGCAGGTCCACGCCTAACCTCTATTGGTGCTGGAACTTCCAAACTTTGCAGTGTATCAAGGGGCACATTTCCATATGATAGGCATTACATGGGGTATTGTGGTACTTCTTCAACAGACCCAGTGTTTCCTGCTTAAATGAGGTCCAACGAGCATTTGAAGGGGAGTTGAGCACAGGATTATCTCTGAGCATCTGTGGGGGCAATGCTGATACATGGTGCCCAGCTCGGGAGTATCTTCCAGTTCAGGGCTACAGAGATGACCCATCGGATGGAGCATCTCTTTGCTGAGGAAAGGCTGAGGGACCTGGGACTGTTCAGCTGGAAAAGAGCAGACTGAGAGGGGACCTCATTGATGCTGAGCTATGGGTGGGGGGCAAGAGGATGGGGTCAGGCTCTTCTCAGTGGTGCCCAGTGACAGGACAAGGGGCAATGGACACAAACTGGAACATGGGAAATTCCATCTCAACATGAGGAACTTCTTTCCTGTGAGGGTGGCAGAGCCCTGGAAAAGGCTGCCCAGAGAGGTGGTGGAGTCTCCTTCTCTGGTGACATTCAAACCCCACCTGGACATGTTCCTGCGCAACCTGCTCTGGGTGACCCTGCTCTGGCGGGGGGTTGGACTGGATGGTCTCCAGAAGTCCCTTCCAACCCCTAACATTCTGGGATTCTGTGATTCAAAGCACCCTCAGCACTCGCTGACCGTGAAGGACACATGCATCAAAACCCCTTGCCTTACAGAAAGACGACAGGATTTTTAAAGAAATAACTAATTTAAGAAAATCTGAAAAATGTCCTTGTGGGATCAAACCCATCATAACAGAGCTTTTAACATCCGGTGCCTGGATAATCAAGGTGTTCACAGAAGGGAGTCAGGCAACCGCTTTTTAAGGATCAGCACCTGGAAATCTAGCTGAAGTTTTTTTGCAACTGTAAGCTCTAAAAAGGCAATAATCCTGATTATAGGGAGTTTTAGTAGGCAAATTCAAGCCTGGATCCAACATTCACTCGTGAAGTCAAACCTTTTAAAAGGATCAGTGCTCGGTAGGCTAATTTCATTTAAATTGGACGGTATCTCCAGCAGAGCTTACCAATGTTTTATCTCTTGATGGTGGCCCAAAACAATTCAAAAACATAGGCTCGATGGAAACAGGGAGCATTTCAAGTCTTTCAGCTGATGCTTCTCGGTACCAGTAAAAAAGGAGCAGCCCAAATACTGTTTACATCACGTAGAAATCTTTAAATCTACCCAAATTGGTTTTGCACCTTTTTATAACAATGTATAAGCATTAAAAAAATTATACGTTTTACCCCAAAATATAAAATAATTTCTCACCCTTCTGCGAGCTGAGTTGTGAAAGGCTTTCTTAGAATGGCAGTTCCAACAAAAAAATCAGGACCAAATGTGGTATAAATTGAAGGCACTGGAAGGAAATCTACTTGAGACAGATCAGTCAGCAAAGAAAAGCCTGTTGAAAAGATAAGTAAATAAATAGAAAGAAGAAATAGACTTAGAAATAGGAAGAAAGACCTGGGGGCCAAAAGAGGTTGTAGAGCAGAATGCATGAGAAAAACCTACAGCTTTTTAGCTAAAATTCAGAATGAAAGGAAATTATTTAGACTTTGCAAGCAAACAGGGTGAAGGAGGTAGCTCCAAGTAAGTAAAGCCGACTGGGCCAGAGAAGAATCAAATCAGGCGACAGATCCTCAGCGATACAAACTGCCCCATCTCTGCTGCAGTCAATGAAGCCACAGCAATTTATGCCACTTCAATAGCACCATGGCAATTCATACCGTTTATGCGGTATATCCTTTATATTGCGATCAGTGGAGCTATGATAACTTATTCCAGCTGCTGTGATGTGAACTGGTCCAGCCCAGCGCATTCTTATGTTCTCGGTGACACCAACAGACAGAGTCCAGTGAGTGCTCTCTGATCACCCAAATAGCTTTGTTTCCTATTTTGCAAATTAAACTGATTTGATTTTTTTTTTTTTCTTCTATTTCAGACAGGTACAGGCTGGCCAGAACCACCACCTACTGCGCTGAACAAAAACCATTTGAGAGGTTTACAAAAATGGAAACGTTTTTGGAAGTGATGCACTTAATACCATTATCTAATTAAAGTTTGCAGCCTGATTTAAAGCCCAGGCATTTAATTGTTAAAGTGCAAACTTTAAAATTAAAAAGTGCCAATTTTGCCTTCCATGAGCTGGAAAAGTATGTTCTGATAGAAGGTAACATCATGTAAAACAGCCATCATTACCAAGTAACACAAATGTTTTTCGTATGTAAAATTGCTTTGTAAAATATTTGCTCCATCTGCTGAAAGTAGCAAAGACAATTTTCCCTGATAGCTAATGGCCCATTTCAGCTGGATGGCAAGCGATTCACCGGGGCTGCGACTTGCATTAAGTGGAACGGGGCGAAAACGGCACACAGAATTCTCCACTTATGTAGTATTATCTACTCACTGCTTCCTGAGAGCCCGGCCCTCATTATCGCGGCCTTCGCTTTGGATCAGCACACAGGACTCGGGATGCTCTGACTCGAGAGGCTTTTTGTCAAACTGAGGCACATATGCTATGCTTCAATACAAAAGCACAAAACAGCCACTTTCCTTGGCGACAAGAACAAGAAGGTTAGTTCTCTTTCAACTTTCCAGCACTTAAACTGCTGTTCCTTTTTTTCACACCACATGGGGCCATGGTTTTCTCTTCTGGCTCATGCTGTCACTCTGCACGCTGAGGATTTCAATATATAAAGATCAAGCACTTCTTTTAATTCTAAATTCAACTACATGCACACACACAAAAAAAAAAAAAAAGAAAAAAAAAAAGCCCCACTGACCTAGTCCAAAAAAAGCCCCTCTCCCAATTGCTTGTTTCATTGTACACTTCGCTATTTACCGTCCCTCCATTGAAAAGCACGTTTACATTGTGCCCTGAACTACTTCAACATCTGCTAACAGACCAATAAAAAATAAATAAACCAGGATTGCTCAGAGAGAGAGATCCTTTCTATTTCCTCTCGACGCTCCCAAGCTGGCGGCAGCAATATGCCGCGAGATCCCCCTTCCCTAGATGTCATCTCGGAAAACAAGGTATGCGGGGAAATCAACTCCGAAATCACTGCAGCCGCTGCTACCAAAAATCAGACAAATTGGATCCTGAAAGCTCTATGAGCTCGTCAAATAATTCTGCATATTTATGCACAGCATGTTAATTTGAGATTAGGACAATTTCATTAAATAGTTTGCTTTTTTTTTAATTAAAAAATAATAATACTCGATGTGCATTGCTATTTTATGCATAAAAGCATGTCTCTCTGGGTCACAGCCTTCATTTTTCAAGGTTTCCCACATCTACCTTCAGAGTAAAGGAAACGGGACATAATTGTCATAATCTCCAAAAATCTCTCTTTAAAAAAAAAAAAAGTCATATGTTTATTTCAAATGCAGCCTCATCCAAAATGAGATAAGTAATATTTGAACGCATCTTTTCTGTATTTTAATGATATCTCTGCAAACGCACAAACAATTCAGATGTCCTCAGATTAATAATATTTTCCCGATTAATTTCTTTTTCTCTATTTCAATCTCTAAATTGAAATAGAGAAAATGTCTAAATTGAAATCTAAATCTCTCCAAATTTTATTCGCTTTTGTTCACTTGTCCTCCTTTCTGGCTTGTATCTCTAAAGAAAGGATTCTAATGAATTCCAAGAAGGGGATTTCAAAAAGAGAAAAGACATCATATAGATAATGCACAGCCACTTCCCAGGAATTCCATCTAAATTGCGAGCTGTAACGCTAAAGGAATTCTCAGACAAAACCTGCATCGTGTTTCACAAACAACACACAGTTAAACTTCTTTTATTCCTAGAGTTGCCTGTGTGTTACTTTTAGGATTTTAGCAAAATAAACATTTTTAAAATAATCCAAGCAGGCATTTTATTGGCTGCGATAACATTAACGGATTTCAGATTTCTTTAGTGCTCTTGCTTTATCCTCTCCTTCCACACTGTTATAGCTACAAACTGGCACTTAAATTCAATTGATTCAAAATATTCCGGATCCATATGGCCTAAAACCCTGGAGCTGAAGTTCTGATATTGCCTCACTGCTGTTTTCTAGCATTTGCCTCTACTCCAGTCCCCAGATGGTGGAAGTAACATTTAAACCTCCTTTCCTCTGCCTTGTACAATAGACCTTGGCACCATTTCAACTGTTTACTCCGGTAATTAACAGCACTGATACCACAACAATTACAACTCCTACAATCTTAACACAATAATGCTATGAATTAGTGAGAGCTAATGGCTGGAAGGTATAGTGGTTCCAGACTGCGAGATCTGTGCATTTTTAGAATAAAATAAAAGGTACAAACAGCACGCTTGCGGTAGACAATGATTACCTAGTAATTAGTTTACACAAAGCTTCCTATTTAATGGCAAAACGCTGTAATTAACGCGTGACAGAAAATCAAAGGGTACTTTGTAAGCATATGAAAAATTAACACTGCAGGCCTATAGCTTTATGTACTGATTAGAAGCATATTAAATCAATAGGACATGCAAACCAACAGCTTGCATATCTGATGATTGCAAGCCTTCCGAACGGATATCACGGCTTTAATTTAACCAAGGGATACAACTACCGCGCTTTATTTTCCTTAGAATTTAAGGATCACCTGAAACATCGCTACGGCAGCTACGTAGATACATTAATAAGCTGAATAAGAGCACTGCGGTCTGTTTGCAGAGACAGTGAATATTTAAAGTATTTAGGATATATTGTTGACAAAGCACTGCCCATACTAGGAAACAACCTGCGACTGTACTGCTTTACCAGTAATCAAGTTATTCCTTAACTCTTTGGGTCCTTTATATTTTCCTATTAAACGTCGTATCAGTTAGAAGAAATTTTAAAATGCCTGTCAAAATGCTATAAAATGCATCTTCTGCGAATCTGTCAGAGTTTCTGGCCCTCTTCAGGCTGAAAAAATTACCACACCTGCAGTTATGTGTACAGTAAGAGCTGCAGCAGAGACTACTGCCTTGAGAACCCCCCGGGTAAAAATCTCTCCACTATTCCTGGTTGTCAGATAATCACAAACTCTATATAATTACTTATTACAGGACTTTTGAAAGTTGACCCAAAAGATTTAAAGGAACAGCCAGAAATTTTGCAGCATTTTCTCTTGGCGTTTATAAATGTAATTTTCCAATAGCAATCAAGGCAAAATCCAGCAACCGGTGTCTGAACAGCACTCTCTGCAACTCAGACCAAAAGCTGGATTTTCTGGGTTTGTCACCTTTTGAATAGATTTTGATTTCCTCTAACAAATTTTAGTGAATTAACCAAGATATAGCCAGGAAGGAAGAGAAACCGTGACAAAATACAGGGACAGAACTGGAGGCAGTAAGACTCAAATACTGTAACATTTACAACAGTAGCCTGCCCAAGCTCATTAAATAGCTTTTTTTCTTCCAGATATTTGATTTAATTTAAACAGATATTTAATGGAGAGTTTTAAAATGGTTCCGTAGCTGTGGCGAAATTATAACGGCTTATTGAGAGAATAGGTGCTGCTTGTTCTTCCGTCTTGTTCTGGTTTTGTATTTTCAGCTCTTCTTTATCCCCACACTCACCCCCTTTTTTTGTCTTCAGTCTGATCTTTGTTATCTTTAGGATTGCTGCTCAGGAAACTCACATCATGTTGCTGGTCCTGGTGGTTAATTAAGAGGCATGGTGTAATAAAAGATTCTAAAATTCATTTGATTAGTAATTTAATCTAGTGATTTAGATACTACTTCATATTCTATACAAGAGGATGGGATCTCTGCATTTATCTGTGTTATTTTATCTCAAAGGAGGACTGCTCAAAGAAGAAAAAAAGCAACACTATGAGGAAGGTGATATTATCTTTCCTCTAAAAGGGAAGATGTTCTGAGAGTTTGAGGTGGCAGTCTGAGTCCCAAGATTCAGAGTCAGAGACCAGGAGGTATCTCAGACTTAGACAGCCTGGTGTCAGTTCAAAACCAAAAGGCACCAAATATACTTTGCAGACCGCTTTTCCACCAGTCTTCAGCTTGAATTCTGAGTGAGCATCTTTCTTCTAAGTCATGAAAATGTGCCTGTGTCAGGTGTGCTTAGCCCTGGACCTTGTCTCTGACAGTGGGCACAAGTGGATGCCCAGGACAGAATGAAGACAGAGCATCCATTCCCTGGGGACAGAGACTGTGCCAGTGAGAACAATTAACAGCTTTCTCTTCCGTGAATTTATACAGTGTCCCAGTGAGGGTCTGTTTAGGTACAGGTGAGACTTTCCACAATCTGAACTGCTGGCTTTCAGGAGGAGTGAGATACCCAGCTTCTCAGAATACTTTGTAATACCATATATTAATAAATATTATTAATGCTAGATGCTCCAAACATGTAATTGTCCTACTAGCTTTTTGTCACATTTTTTGCTCTGGATGGACTAACTGAAGCTTGAATTGGTGCAGAAAATAGATTGGAAAAATCACAATAGAATGGCATGAGAGCATTTCACACAACACACACGTTTTATATATTAAGCAGTTAAAAATCTGTGAATTTATTTGCTCCCTCCAAGTGTCACATACAATTAAACCCCCAAGGTGTCTCAGTACTTACTGATGGTTTTGCACGTAAGTGGGGCCAGATCCTGATACTCATTTTCTCACCGGAGAACGTCTCCACAAATGCCACCGTTGCCGAACGTGCACTTGGGGAGGCAGCAGTTCTCTTGCTATTGAGTATCTTTAGAATCTGGGCCTCGGGATGAAATTCTTTATCTGCTGACAGGCTTTAGCAGCACACAGGGAGAGGAAGGCCTCGCAGAGACGTTTGGTGTAGTTTGTGAGTTCTACCCCCTTCGCACAGTTGCGAAATAATTGTTCAGATAACTCAGAAGCTGCATTAAGTTAACAAGGTGAAACACATCGATAATCCTTTCCTGCATTTCTCTTTGCCCAATGCTGTGTTTGAAACGAGGAATCTAAAATCAGCCTTATTTTTAGATGGAATGGATTTTTTTTTAATTTTTTTTTTTTTTACATACTTCAAACTCACAAACGACATTATTTTTAATCTGTTGCCTACCACATACCAATGAGGAAAATCTGGGTATCGTGTCTTAAACTGCTATGCAAATGATGCTATTTGTAAGTATTAACATAATTTAGTGCTTACAGTCATATTCTCATTTCTAATAATTCTACCAGAATGGAGAGTCTTTTCACTGTACTCTTAGCCTGCAGGATAGTCTTTCATCAAGAAGCTGAATTTTTTAATAACCTGCCAGCATACGTTTAGTATGTGGCAGCCTACGCCGATGACACAATGTCTTCATTATCAAAAGAAACAGGTCTACACCCTGTAATAGGACATTAAAGCATGCCTGTGCTCATAAACTAATGCTTTGATGTTTAAATGTGTAGCATTACAATGGTATTCCTTAACAAAGGATGATTTTAATCCGCTGCTCTCAATGGTAATACTCAGCAGAGACTGCAATTCATTATACACAAAAAAGGTCTCCCCTTCTACAAAAGGGAACTCAACTCAGAAGGTGGAAGAATTTGAACACCAGTATTCAAACAAGATGCCCAAAATGGCAGGAAGTTTCACACTTTGCCAAAACCCACTTTACTACTGGTCTGGATTTAGGGAAGCTTTCCTGCTGACTTTAGGAATTTAGCTCAAATAGGTTATTCTCTACATATTTTCCAACTTCCAACAAGTATTTGTGTTTAAGGGCTTCTAATGGGTTGATTCCTGGTTGCATCAAAGCTCAACGTAAATGGAGCATAAAAAGAAAACCAAAGAAAGGCTGTTATCACTGTGTCCTTTATATCACTTAGCCGTGAGAGAATTAAAAAGGCACAGAAACAAGAACACTAACATGAGGAAATACTATTTCTATAGAGAACTTACACCAGCTTGACTTGCACAGAGCAAGGGATCTTTAGCAGATCAGAGAAATCAACTCTTCAGCTTTGCATAATAAGCTCTATTTTGTAACGCGGAATTATTTTGTAGTTGTCAAATGCAACGGAACTGTAATCAGCACAATTTGAAATTTTAATATACAATATAATTCAATCAAACAAAAATTTCAAAACAGTTCTGATTGAATTAAAAAAAAATCAAAAGAGCTATAATGAGTAGTTTATGTAAATTAAACAATTCTTTCTGGATACATTCCTTCTGGCTTTAAAACCATTACATTAGGAATGAATTTGGCACAATATCCAGAAATATCAAATGCTTATTGAAATTAACACATTTAAATACCAATGAATATTTAAACTACAAATAGTTCTCTCAATGCCAGAACTAATGAAGTCTGGTTTGGTATGGATTTTGCTGCGGTTAAAATGTATCATCTTACGGCCTCTCTCAACCATTTGGATTCTTAGGAATCTCCTGGTGCGTGAGTCCATTGATAGGCTCTCTCTCCTTACCTGAACACCCACTGAAAATTAAAGATGCAGAAGCCTAATAATCTCCAATACCTCAAGTGTTCTGTCTTACACAGATGAAAATGGCTCACAGGTTTAAAAGTTATTAGCGAGGAAAAACGTACAGAAAAAAATAACCCTTAGAAAACCAGATTAAAATGGAATCAGTTTGTATGTGATTTCAAATCAATTACTACTGTTCAACTATATTAGTCCAACACTTTTGTTCAGTAATTCCAAGTTTCTACGTAGGTGTAAGGGTCTATTGTCCATCTACCTCCATTTATACATATCCTCACTTTGGGTGAAAAACCCTGTGTAAAATTTGCACATTATTGCCTATGAATGAAGTGTTATGACACCCAACCTATTCTACAGCTGCATGGCAGGCTCGCATTTATATTGTGGAATATTTAACCGTTTTATTTGAATTACTGTTTCCTATTACTTTGTAGAAGTCTGGTCTCTGTAACAGCAACTCTTACCAACGTCTTAGAATGCAAGCTCAGAGAAAAGATTTAAGGTGAAGAAGAAGCCCTGAGGACTATTAAGAAGCCACAACAAAGACAACACGCCGCTCCCCCGTCACTTACTTGCACTGACTTTTGACTCCATATCTCAGGGCTGTATCGCTGACGTTCCTTTTGAACCCAGGGGTAGCATCTCAACTGGGAAATGATATCGCAGTAGGCAGTGCCGTCTCCTCCACATCCATCATTCACTTTGAACAGCCAACGCCGCACTTCCATATTGTCCACGATCAGCTGGCTGAGGACACGAATCATCTGTGGGGCGACAACACAAAGATGTTTTACACTACGACAATATTAAATTGTTCCTCAATTCTGACTCCCGGTTCGCATACATTTGGACTTGAAATTTATTTTCTAAATATGGTTTCTTTTTCTTAGAGATGCTTGTGTTGTTACAGCTACTTTGGGTAGGTAGCGAAAGCTTTTTGATGAGAATCGACAATCTTCATCCTTGTGCAGATCACCAAAAAGCAATGAGCACCTTTGGCGGTGGGTGAAGCTGTGGATTCTGCAGAGAGAAATTGGCCTCTCCAGGCATTTTTTTTTTTTTTAAATCTGATCATGATCTTAGGTTTTGGATACTCAGTACTGCTTAATAAATGCTCGTGACAGGGAACGGCACGGGATGGACTGCACTATTTGCAAAATCCGAGAAACAATTGTGCCAGATTCTAACACCAGCTAAAACATCTGTGAAATTTTCCTACTGGAGAGTACATTATATGGTTATAAATGTATGAAGGAGTTACCAGGCAGGCTTTATAAAAATGCTAATTATTTATTTGTGTATGTACACAGATTTAAATGGCTTTAAAATGCCTTTTGCCCAGCTGGTGTAGGATGCAATTAGCTTCTTACAAACTGCAAATGCCTTTGAACCTGGTAAAAGTATTGTGAGATCTTGTTGCATTGGCAGAGCCTTCTACATTTTTACATCGTAATTTTTAGGACTTTTCATTATTTTTTTTAACATTGACCTCAAATACAATTACACGTGTTCCAGATGTTATTATTTGTGGCTTTTGAGAATCGCATAAATGTGTTTTTCCTTGATGACTCCCCTACAGTAATGAAAAGAATCAATAGTATTGTAAGGACTGTACCAATCATAAAGAATTATGTTCTATCTTTAAGTGAAAATTGAATTGTGCTTTAACATAGCGTCACCTTCCTTTGATTATTTAACCTAAAACGTCAGTATTTCACACCAGCAAGCAGCAGATATAGAACTTCCGTAACACTGTAGCATGAATCAAAAGTATTATTCACATAAATTATTTAACAATAAATCAGTTGGTTTTCAGATGATTGATCATATATTTATTTCATCTACTAGAGAAGATGCAGTATATTTGTGCAGCTTCGATTGTTTTCAGTGTTAAAGGTGATTAATAAAAAGTAAAGCAACACAAAAAGCCTTTGTAAGAAGCAGTAATACCTACAATCTATGGCACCGATTATTTCCCTGTATGAGATGTAGCACCACCATAATAATAATTTTTTTAAAAAAATCAGTACAGTTCATACTTAGACACATCGTTGCAAATTGCAAAATCAGATTATAGAAGGAAATACTGACACAGAAAACGCAAAATAAACACAAGGAAACTGAACACAGTACAGAAAACTCTTCTGCCGTGTAATTTTAGTTTAGTAATATTTTGTTCTTTTCTTACCGGTCATACTAACAAAATAGGTGAAATTAGCAATGATAAGCCAGATTCAAGGTAAAGTTCCAGTTGCAAATCTGCTCGGTGAACCTCTGTTTGAATAGGGTGACTTCCAAAGCTGAAGAAATTTTTCCTTCATCAAATACTTAGTTTCCCACAAATCCCTGTTTTAGTTTCAGTCACTGGTAAAACTCCTATTGATCTCACTGGGGCCATGACTTCAGCCGTGGAAGGGCAACACAAACTGTTTGAAATAACAGGACCAAACACCCTCATGTATTCTCCAGGAAGAATATGAAGAACAGCAGAACAATTGTCTTTCTTCCTGACTAGGATTCAAATTGCATTTAATTGGTCAGATAGAGCCAAAAAAGAGCACAACCTCATACATGATTCATTCAAATCCAGTCCAGGTCTAATCAATATGGTTATTGTGATTGTACAAAGTTTGCATTCTGCGAAGAGCAGAGGCATCTGCACGTTGACATGTCCCAGACCACCTCCTCCTCACCTGGTCATCGCTGGAGATGTCCGATGCTCCAGGAGGGGTTGGCACACAAGCGCTGGCAAAAATTCGTTTACTTCCCAACTTGCTGCTATAGAGCTGAGCCACTTCTGGCACCGAGCCTAATATAGGCACATTTAGCATGTCAGCCACTGCTAAATCATCTTTGTGGGGAACCCCTCCAATAATGTAGGCATCTCTGTTCTGGATAAGACTTCTTATTCTTTTGATTGTCTTGGGACTGTATTTGAGCTGAGTGGCTAAGCACATGTGATGCTTCTGTAGAAAGATAACATTATTCTTGTTAAAAGGTGTTCTTTTCTATTCCATGAACCTAATTTATAATGTTGCACACAATAAATACATTATTAATAGCAGGCTAGGTTATGACCTATCCTGTAGCTTAGCAGTTTAAATTGATAAAAGCTGTTGGGGTGAGGCTCCATAATCGTGCACATCTTTAGTGTGTTGGAAATGGGCTCACTGGGAATAGAACTAATTACTTCACATCTGTATTTATTTGATCCATGCGGAATTATCCTTCTGTCAGTCGGCAGAGAGGCTGGTGGCCTTTGGATAATAGTGATTCATCTCAGCAACACTTCTGGCATGGTTTAACTCTAAAGCTCCTAAAAATCAATACAAAAATGAAGAAAAACCCCTATAGCAGGGCATGTATTGCACCATACAGTTCAGCAGTATTTTAAGTGATTCTCCGAGAATAAAACACTTTGATTTACAAAAGCTTTCACTGATCACATTAAATTACTGGGGATATACATTTCCATTACACAGTAGTTCTGATAGCTACTGCAAACGCAACTGCAGAGTACTCAAGGAGAGGGTAGTATTTTTGTTGCTTAAAGTACAAAGGTTTCAACTTTTTGGAAGGAATTTTTAATTTCTTCTGAAAAAGAAGATCTATTGCTGAACAAACCATTCATGACATGCTATAACCTCTAAACTAAGCATACTAGTCATAGTAGCTGAAACCTCAGAAATATTTCCTACAGCATCTCCTACACACAGCCTGCAGATAACCCAATTATCTTTCCAAAGGTACAGACAGAGGCGCACTGAGGTTGAGGCAGATTGGGATGGACATCATGCAGAAATGCTACAAGAGAATCCACCACAATAGATTACTACAAACAAATTATAATCATAACAAGAAGAAAACCTTCACATTGCAATTTCCTCTAATTTAGGTCCTATCAGCAACGTTTTCCTTTTCAAGATAGTATAAATACTGGATTTTCTAGGGATTTTCAGGACTGGAGAACCCAGAATATTTTCCTTCAAAGTCCTGGATGCTCCTTCACAGGGACTGAAGTATAAATCCCAATTCCAATACTCGTATGGGGATGATGGTGGATAAGGAGATGAGGGAACCCCCCTGAAGTGGACAGAAGGAATGCCTTTTCTCTATTCTTCAGTGCTTTCTCACACCAAACGCACAGCTCCTAAAAGCACCCGAGCTTCTCTGTAAAGAGTCAGACATCCTGCAAGGACAGTGAGGGTAGAAGTCATAGAAATGACATATTCCTCAAAGTTTGTAGAAAAAAGGGAGTTACAGGAGAATAAGGGCAAAGGGAACAACGAACAACTTTCCCGGAGCCTTTTTCCTTCCACCTGTTTAAAATAGAGACTCTTAATGTTGTGATTCATTTGTTTCCTTTCTCTGGAGCACCAGTATAAAAGCAGGGAGATGACCTGTTCTGTTGGTCTCATGGCAGAGTTCTGCCATGTACAGAAGAGGATCAATTTCCAGCCCCGGTCACTTGCTCCCTGGGGCCACGAGTGGTGATGTAGGGACGAGATTTGCTTTGTGTCTCTCAATAATGGATTTTACACTTAATTAAGGAGTGCAGGAAACAGGCTGTAAAATCTAGTTCATTCCTGCTTTAAGAGTGGTATAGCTGCCATGATATATAGTGGTGTGAGTGAAAGCAGGTAAAAGCAGCACTGAGGAATCCTCAGAATTCCAGCAGGACTGCAAGGAACAGTGGTTAGGAAGTTAATCAAAAGGCTAGTTCTTGGTTCTCAAGCCTGGTGATTTTTATTTTTTTTTTTTAAACTTTTCAAGAAGAGGGAGGCATCAGCCTCAGGAGGATGATGAGCAAAGCTAGCACTGTGCTGTTTTGATGTGCTGGTGGCAGTGAATCGAGGTAGTACCGAGTCACAAGAGGTCATTCTGAGAGCTAACAAATGCTTAAGGACAAGGATCCCTTTCTCACAGTCTCCCCTTGCCTCCCCCCAGCAGATACCGAGAAGCACAGCTCTACATCTGGGTGTCATTTCCACAGATTTTCTTTCCAAAATATGGAACTAGATGGAAATACGCAACTGGGCAAGGCTGATTCATGCTTCTAGAATTGCTCAAAGGAGCTAAGGTGGCCTTCAAGCCAATTTCATATATTAGGAATAAATTTAGATACGTTAGATACAACAAAAGCTCGTCAAGTAACCTAGAAGAGAGATGCTTAAAAAAGAACCTATAAAGCTCTAACCCTTACAGAGACAAAAACGACAGCTAAATTCACCATCACTGAAGCCAATGGATGACTGGGATCAGTTATGAGTATAGATTCCTCTCCACACAAAAGACAGACTCTTTGGACACATTAATTAACAGATGGGAAAGAACATCTGTTTAATGAAAATAAGGCAGTTTAGGAATTTTGCACATAAAGGTGTACCACTCTGAACAGCTGAGGGTTGACCTCAACCTGGTATCACGTAAAACCTGTGATTGCCTCTTCTTTCTGCTGGCACTTGGCACTAACACACTTCTTGGCCTTTCCCAACTGGGTGAGCAGTACGAGTCAGAGCCATGAAAGAACTCGTAACTAAGGTCACCTCCCTACGTCAGAGCATGTCACTTCTTCCAGCAAATCACAAGCTGCATAATAAATTTTCACAAAGGAAAAAAAGGAAATTTTTTTTTCTGGAAAAGAAACTTCACTTGAGATATTTCAACAGAAATTGGAAGAGCAAAGGTTGTGCACAAGAGATGCGTGCCTGAAAACAACCTGCTTTACAATATCTGGTAGTTAGTAATGGAAAAATAACCCAGTATCTAGATGGGGAAAAAAAAAAAAAGCTACAACTGTCAAAGTGCAATTTAAAAAGAAAACTGGTATTTATCGAGGATTTACTATGCCAATAATTTTGCTTTACAAGGTGAAGGTCCAGCACAGGCAGCTGTGATTCTTGTAGGTTTCCAGTACTCAGATAAAAAGACAATGCTAAAGAAAAGCCAGCTCCTAAAAACACAAACATCACCTTGATGCTCTTCTCCAACCTCAGAGAAAACAGAACACATTCATATCTACAAAATTCATTTTAACTATGGCAAAACCATCAGACAGCTCTGACTCAGGGGTCCCGTTTCTCACATTGGTGTTTTCAGACTATTTCAACAGAAAAGGATTCATGAATATACATGCGTTTTGCTGAACAGTACACTACTATAGAACTACATTTGAAAACCAACACATTTATGAAACATAAAAAGCTTTTTTACCTTCTGAAGCCATCAGTTTCAATCAATGCATGGTATAACAAATACTTGTTCAACAAAATAACTAGAAGAGGGTTATTAATGTATATATCAAAAACAGGAGCAGGGTTTCAAGCACAGACCCTAGAGATATAAATGTACCACGAAGATTCATAAAAATCAAATCTCAGCTAAGACACTGTAGACTTAGTATTTAAACTATAAAATTATTCTCCACTGTAAAGAGTCTTCACTGCTATGCAGTATTTTCAGAAATGCTGTAGGTTGTGAACATTCATTAAGGTCTCTTTTTAGACCATGTTTTAGCACAAGGATCTGAAACTGGAAGTACTATGTCTGTATTGCCTGGCCTAAGTTCTGTTCTTAAAGAAGTTCTGTATTGGATTTAATCACAAGAAACACTACAAACACAGGAATGATCGAATGCTGGGCTACCCAGAGATAAAGTTTGAGTAATAAGAATGGTTTATTGCTACGATTTGCTTAGAGATATAAATCTATCAAGTTCCCAGTGGCAAGCATATAGTAAGAAGGGACAGTGGTCTACAAATAGCCAATATAGGTCTATCTCAACTAAGCCTATAAAGCTAAACCGGGATATTTATTTCCAATGCTCTAACTAGTAGTCTAATCAGTAAAGCCCTTAAACTTGCAATAATATTTCACTGATGTGTACCAGAGCGTTACAAGTTATAAAATTTCCAATTTAATTTTACTGCATCCCTCAAGCTGTAGTAATTAGAAGACAAACTCACAGGGAAGCTGTTTATAGCTTCAGGGGTGAGAATTTTGAACCTGTCCTGCAGGTCACCCATGTCCTCGGGGTTCCCAGATCTAACAGCTGCCTGCAGACCCAGGAGTTTATTGTAATACTGCAGTAACTCCTCACTCAGATGAAGGGGGCAGATGTAGATGACGTCCACGTTGGCATCTAAAACAAAGGGGCACAACGTTCATTACTGCGAGAAAGGTAGACTCCATTCAGAACAGCAATCCGATAATTCCTGACCGTTTGCTAACAAACAGCTTCCCTAAAAAAGCACTGGAAATAAAAGCCAGATCTGCAAATTCCCAAATCTTAGTGGTTTAACTGCTTTTTCTGTGCTTCAGCATTTCTCTGAAGACAGGTCAGCAACCCAAAGAAATAACTAGTTTTTGGAATTCAATCTGCAGAACATATTGGGGGCAGAATTTTGAAAGTGTTGCAGGGGGATTTATACGCACGACTCACGTTAACATCAATGGGAATTGAGCACCGCTTTAAAAATATATCCCATTAACTTTAGTAAATTATAAAACCGAGCTATTAAGTTTAGAAAGCTGATGAAATTGCAATTTCATATGCTGCCTAGATTTTGCATGGCCTGTTCCTATTCTTGTCCTGTCTACATAAAAGCTCACGGTAGGATACCATTAATAACTATTGCTGAGCATGTGAGTGTGCAGATTCACTAGTTAAATACCAGTGTGAAAAATCTGGTTTTCTGCATGTAAAACAACTTGGGCTGAAAGACAGTGTGTACACAAACATTTAGAGGTGAGAAAGTCTTTAATATATGCCGGTTTGGAAAATGTTAACAACTCCACTCTTCTGAAATATTAATCTAAATAGATGAACTAATGAATTAATGGGCCTTGCAACATCAATAGAATACGCTGCCAGAAAGCATTCCTAGATTTTGATCCAGCTCCTGCTGAAATCGGTAGGAAGCTTTTGCATTGTCGTTACTGGGCAGAGGAACAAGAACCTGAGAAGTTTCAAGGACAACTGCTCTTACATATGAACGAATCAGAAGCAAAGCAAGTATCAGACTACGGAAACCCGGAGCCTAACGCTATAAAGGAATAAGATTATCCCACTCATCCACTTTGTTTTCCCATACTGCGACAGGCAAACAACCCACATGACAAATGGAAGTCCAGAATCTCAACTGGAGCATTTTAGTAGTATAGCATCCGACAGCCAGCCCTTTTTCTGGAGCCCCGACAGAGCCTTTATATAATACAGGTTATTACCACATAGGTTTTTAAAATAATTAGGGTACAGAAAGACTCGCCAGTGTCAGCTGTATTGCTGGATGGACCACAGTGTCAAAAATTGACAAGCTCGAGTGAATTTGTTGAATAAAATGCTGCAACACATTTAACTACTCCTAGCACTGGCCTAGAAATAGATATACAAGTCTGCTTTGGACACAGTGAGGCTCCAGAGAGAGATTAGCTAATAGCAGGTCAGAACAGGCAAGGAAATCCTCTGGTATTCTAAAGAACAAGAAAACCAATACAGTAAATATCAAAGCCCTTTGCCAGGCACAGGTAAAGCTTCTGATCTAATAAATAAGCTAGTTAAATATTTAACTAGTTTGTATCTTACTCATGGTCTACTTTACATTTAATGGTAGAACCAATTTTCATGTTCACAGATTTTTAAATGATAAGGAATGCCTATATAATGTGTTGACTTTGTCCTTTTAGGTTTCTAACTATCATTTTAGAGACACACACACAAAAATCTATGTTAAAAAGTGAAAAAATACAACTATACTGTGGAAAAACAATATTAGCACTGAGATAATATATAAAGGCAATTACATTATTATTTTAGGCAACTGTAAATTTCTGGATCTAATATATTTTTGTTACAAACTCACTAAATGGCATTTATAAAATAATAATGATACTGAAATATAAATGAATCATGGAAAGTATGTCATTCCAGGGAGCCAATGAAGCTGGTCACTGACAAATAATATTCTTCAGTGCTTTGCTTAAAAGAGGACTGTCATTCTAGGAAAAACTTTTTAATGTACATCTTTTGCCTTGTTTGCCAATTAGAAAAAAAAAAAAAGAGGTTTAAATAAGGGCTTGCTCTTTTCTAGCACATCTTTCTCTCTGTATGAGCCTGAATGAGCACTAGCAGAATTAGCAACCTAATTTTGTAGAACACTAAACACTTTTGATCATTTGTGGTGCTCAGCATGCCCTGGGATGGGGCTGCTTTACCTTATCATGGAGTCAGAAAGAACCAGCATGTTCTTCTTATGAATAATATGGACAAGAGCAAATGCCACAGCAGATAAATGACCTCTGAGTTTATATTTACTCTATATTTAGTACAAAAGTCCTTGTCGGTCGTTCTCTATTGCTCACAACTATGGGCAAGTAACAATAAAAAACTAGGCAGGCACCAGCTCGTAACATACCCAGGGTGTCACACAGCCTTCCCATCTGCATGTTCTGCTGGAAAGCAAGATCAGGAATATGCTCACGGATGCACTGGGAAAATCCTGGAAAACAAGTAAAGCCCCTCACAAACCGTATTCAGAACTCCCCTGGTATATATTTGAAAGAAATCAGATCTTTTAATTAAAAAAAACTGCAATAAAAGTATTTCAAACCCCAAAGACTGTATAGCACTAATTGCATCATCTTTATGAATTTACTTTTATTAGGGAACTGATGCAACATCATGTTTTTATGTCATGAGGTTTTTAAATACGGACCTAAATGTCACAGACCTATAGAGCTTTATAATTTAAATGTGTAGACAGAGTATCTTGTTTGAGTCTTCTACATTGCTGGATGTTTGTTTTTTTAAATGCTGAAAAAAATGACACCATCATTAAGCAAAAATCCTGGCACGTTTTGTCCTTTGCACAGATAAAAGGCAACAAAATCACTTCATTAAGGAGATGAGATGTCTCAGTGATACCTGATCACTTTGTTGTAGAGGAGGAACGAGCTGCAGACTCTCTGAGCTGGGATTATCTATTTGGAGGTCAGGCTTCCAACCGATCGCATACCCCCATTCAAAAAGACTGCAGTAAATGACTGCAGTAACTGTACTCTCTAATCCTGTAATTTTTAAATTCAGTTAATTCTAAATCAATCAGCGTGCATATACAAGCGCACACAATGCGACTTGTCAGTTGCTATAGCTGTGATTAAATCAATAAGGAAGTTCAGCCTAATATTCACTGTTTGGCATCAAATCCTGATGGATCCAGTACCAAGATCCTTCCAACATTTTCGTATATCAGCTCATGATAATCATCTGAAACTTTGGAAAAACTTATTTTGACTAAAATCTGCTCAGTATTTCAGTGCTTTCATTTTGGAAGATAATAAGAGTGGCCCTTTCAATCAAATTACAAGGACAATTACTATAAGTAATCAGCATTCTAAAGTGCTGTGGTGATGACACTGCACACAGGAGAGCAGAATGTAATAAACTGCAGAGAAATGGAAGTCACCAGTTTCATTTTCAGTAATTTCTTGTAAAACTTACATATTGTAGTCAGTACCATGGTATCAGACACCTGCAGAACAACATCAATGTAAAAGATACTGATTTTTTTGCCACTTTAACATTAAGCTACGGTAATTTGAAAAAGTTTGCTCTGGTGACCTAAAGTTTAGTCTCAAGTCTTTGTTTTGTTTTCTCAGGTGGGGATCAGTTTTAAGGCATTAACAGTGCTGCCTAATATAAAAACATCTAGATTTCAAACACAAAGTAGCTGATTTTTCTGCACTAAACCATCCTCTTGAAAACTCATTTGTTTTTCAGAACTAAATCTGGGCTGAAAAAGGACAGGCAAATATCACCTGCAAAATAAGTAATGATTGGAAAGGAATAATAGTTAAAGTAGCCATCAAACAAAAGTTAAAATTTGAATGTTGGTATGGTTCTTCAGATACACTATAGCTTTATACCAACTACCACATGCGCTTTTCTATGTTAATAAAACATTAATTCACAACACATTAGCTTCCACTGACATGACCCCATTAGATTTAACAAGAGGAATATTTGCTCCTTGTGAATCATTCACCTTCTGATGGATGTTACAAACCACATTAATTCCCACACCTGATGCGTTTGGAACGCTCTGTACTTAGATGGCCAATCATCTGACAATGCTCATTAAAGGCAGAGGCTTAATATTTTAAACAAAAATCACCCCAAATGAATTCCTGTGATCATAGTCTGCATGTTCCAGGACAGCTATAACCTGTGACATCACTTCTGTTTTGTTAGGCACAGTTTATGTATCACTAACTTTTGTGCTATACCATTTGGTCTCAAATGCACGAAAGCACTTCAGATAAATCCACATTTTCCAGAAGCAAAAGCTTCTATTTTGATTCTAAGAACCCCTACGCAAGGCATCAGCCCATCATGGCACCCACTGGTGGAACAGGGCTGCAGGAGGGTTGACCTTGCAAAGCCAGAACTAAGAATTTTGATTTCTCAGTTGGGAGGCACCGAAAGGACACCGAGGGTCTTCCTCCTTCCCGTGAGTTTTAGGGTAGTCTGTGTGCGATGGCTTCAGAGGAACACTCCCACTCACACAGAGGGAGAGTTATAGAAGTACTAAAATAAGGAGCGCATGAATTAATGGTGAAGGGCTTGCTTTCACCTCCCTTTTCAACCTCAGCCATGACCTAATGCCCTTTAACTGCCATTTTCTTAATAAATCTTACGCATCTCAAAGTGTCTTCTCTCAACAAGGAATCCACAACACTTTTCGCACTCGCCTTTGACAAAAAGCAGAGGCAGCTCAGAGCAGGAGGTGGATGACAGTTAAAGTCAGATGGATAAATCATTTAAAAATAGTTGAATGAAAAGAGAAACAGCATTTGAATCCCAAATACTGCAGAAGTGTATTCATCCATTGGAGTGTGGAAGTAAAGCCGATTAGAAAGTTCAAATTTATTTTTCCTTACATGAGCTGACAAAAATGCTAAACAATCTTTAAACAATGGAACCGACTTTTTTTTTTTTAGCTATCCTAAATCCAACGTTTTTGTTTTGGTGAAATAAAAAGAAACATTTGTTCCTCACAGCAGTATAATTTAAGACCTCCTCTATCCCTTTCCCTGGATTATTTCCAGAAACTTGACAAGAGTCTGAAACTGTTGTGAAAATAGAAGACTGCTGAGAAATTCAGTTCTGGCTCTGTCTTCGTTTGTTGGAATCCCACTTGTGTGGGAAGAAAAATCAGACTCTGATTTGCCCTAAATACTGAAGTCAAGGAAATATAAGTAGAGAATTTCAAGGTCTATTTTGATTTACAAAACTGAACGGAGAAACCACTAACAGCGTATCAGCAAACTTCTGTCTCTTGGTGTTTATCTGCTCTGTCCCAGTTCTTGTAATTTAGACACATTTTTATGATTACCCAGACTCAGGCCTTAAAAATAAAATAATCCTGCTGTAATCAGCCATCATTTTGCACATTTATCCCTCTTAGACTGAAACAAATGCTACTTCTTTAAATTGTCCAGCTCCCTAAAAGTCTAC
>JAOTQQ010000071.1:39974966-39984966 GCA_026546715.1 Gallinago undulata | reverse complement strand
GAAATTGTGAGCACTAATTAAGAGGCTGTCTGCAAACTTAAATACTTTCTGACAAAGCGGTGACAGGAATGTAGACAAGAGAGGGATTTTTTTTTCAGCAAATTAAGTGCCACAAGGTATATATAAGGAAGTAAGGTAATGCAGTTAAAACATTGATTTTCTGACAGAACTACTGAAGTCGAAGCGAAGGGACGTTTTCACTAGAAACACTGCAACAGATTTTGCAGCCACAAAGGCTGAATTGCTGATGAAGGATGAAATATGATACTCGGACAAGTGTATGGTTAAAGGGAAAAAAAAAAAATGGAAACAGCTTATTGCAATCACTGAAGCAGGAGATGTTTAGAAAAGAAGCGCTGCCGGAACAGCTGGTAGCACCGCACACCTTGGCCCTGATGTAAAAATTCTCCAGGTGTCTCTGACGTGATTCCTTCAGGGTGTTTTTCACACGTGCCATGTGCTTCCACGCCAGCCAAGAGATGGCGATCACACCTGATGCCCACTGCTGCTGCCTGGAACGGACGGAGGCTTTTCTGGCCTGGTAACGTCGCCACGTCGCTTGGATCTTTGTGGCAGCCATTTCCGTACCCCCTTGGCCTTTGTATCTTTGGCCAGGTCGATTTAAGATCTTTTCCACGGTTGACTGATTCTTTATCACTGACAGAATGTCGCTTTTGGTGGGATTCTCGTTAAGCTCAAAGGCTGATGCAACTTCCGCCAACTTTTTACAGTTTATTGTAGCCAACGGTACAGCATAGTCCTTGAGAAGCTTTTCTGTGCGTTCCAAAAAAAAGATGATGCTCCCCCAAGACAAACAATAATGTTGCTTGAACGCCAGAAAGCCTGGAGCTTTCTGGTCTATCGTGCCATGGTAAGCAGTAATGTCGCAATCAAAGCGCAGATCCCGTAAGGACTGATATGGAGACGTTTGCGGGGCCTGTGGGAAGAGAATAGCCACACATCAAATTAATTGCCATTGATCATAAACGAGCGGTCACGATAGACTGCTGTATTGCTATTTATGACTCCACTGTGGGAATTTACGCATCTGAAATACACTCAGACTGATTTATACATCATAACCACAAAGTCCAGCCCAGCTTTACCATAAAACCCATTGCCGCACAAAGACCTCAGGCATCATCCAAAATTATAAGCATTTTTAGGGAAATACGTTAATGGCACAGAGGAGCTATGCCTGATTTACTAACTATAAAGATTAAGCTCTACAGCGGTTCACTGGACTACAATCAGAAGGTAACTGCAATTCTGTCAGAGACATGGCCTCCACCGGTCCCAGGAGAACGAGAAACATCCTACCATATACATGCAAACAGGGTAAAACTCAGAATATAAATGTCCCTGGCCCTTAACAGAACTCAGTATTCACTGGCAACTTTAGCCAGCAACTCACTAGCTCTGATCGTCAATCTAAGTGCACTATTTTCAATCTATTTTTAGGTAATTATTTTTATTTACATTAATAACTCCTTGACCTTCATTTCTCAAGTTTGCTTTACTTTTGATTGTCAGATCTCCTCTTTCATTTTCGGATTGCCTCAGTGGCACAAAAGTCAAAAATTCTGGAAAGATCAAGCAAAACTCCAGACAGTTTGCTACGGAACAAAATAATTAGCCATAAAAAGAAAGAAATGTCCCTTTTGCATGAGGATCAAGAACAATCAGCAAGCATTAAGCAATCAAGGTCAAACTCCCATATAGTCTTCTGTAAATATAAAGGGAAAAACTACATTTGCTTAACTGCAGCGAGGGAGATTTAGATGAGACATTAAAAAACTCTTTTATAACAGTAAAGACAGTTAGTTAAGCACTGGAACAGATGGCCTAGGGAGACTGTGGAGTTGCTATCACCAAAAGTTTTCAGAACAGGTTAGAAAACATCTGTCCGCAATATTACAGGTACAGGTAATTCTGCCTGGAGGTCTAGATAACCTCCTAACATCCTTTCTAGACTTATTTTCCAAGATTCTGTGAAAAAGCAGACAAATTTAGGTAGAAGACTTGAGAAAGCTGGAACTGGCAATATATGAAGTATTTCCTACTTGCTTCAATATTTGCTATTTATTAGCTCTGGTTCAAACCCTCTTATACCAATTCAGTGATTTACAGTCACTTCTTAAACTATCTCTACTAAAGACAGTATTAAAAATATGAATAAAACACTCATTATCCAAATACCTGAGAGGGAATCTGCAGCTCAGATTCCAACTGTTGAGCTGGATACGTCTGCAATGGATTTGATTTCCTTGTTGAAGCCATGGAGCCGCTAGATGGAAGTGGTGGAATGTCACCTTTACTAGAGGAATATTTGCTATAAATTGCTTCCTTTGAGTTTTGGAAGGTGATGGTACCTGTATTCTCAGGGTCCACCCTGCTACTAATCTCTCCTGTACCAAAGAAAAAAATTGATCGCAAGTTTCATTGTTAAAAGAAGAGCAACAATGGTATCAAACTGATATTCTATTTCTTACCAGCAGGTACTGGTATGCTCCAGTTTGCTCTCATGTCCAAGTGGGTTGAAAATTTCATGAGTTATTACCAAAAACCATTGAGGAATGCCACTGGAAGGCCATAAGCCAAACCACGCTATGACAGGTTGCCATTGTGCAGACTGAGATTACATTATCGGAAAATGTATCATGGTTTTTTTAGAACTTTTTAAAGAACATCTATAATGTTCTAAAGTTTGTAATATGGCAACCAGCACTGTACACAGGATAACAATGTCAAAATATTAGCACTCATAGTCCAGGTTATTCCATATATAATTTTAGTCTTCAACCACCCCTTTCCATTAGGACAACTTCTCAAACTTACAGGACTGCTGCTGAACCCATTGCTCATTTTGCTTTTGCTCCCTTCCATACCGATGTCACACACCACAGGCAGCTGTAGCAACAAGTTTTGGGAACACTTTGTGATAGATCAGAATCCCATGGCCCGGAGTATATTCACTTATTAGGAGTCACTCATTTAATCACAGCTCATAACAGCTGTTATAAGTCATACAGGTCATGACATAGTAACACTTTACACTAACACCACTGGTGAGATCAGATTCAGGTGTCTAGAAACTGAAACATGTGGGTAAGGAGCCTACCAGGACTTCAGAAATCAACAGGGACCATATCATCACAGGAATTAAGAAATCCGATTTCTTTGTGAGATAAAACAAGGGCCCGAAAGCGAAGTTGAAGATCCACCTGATGGTTGTTATCGATCCTTTGCACTCACCTACAGCCGACCTCTTGTGCTGCCTCTGAAATTCATGGAAAGGTGCTGTTTTGTGTAGAGCAGGAGGTGTCTGGAAAGTTAACTTTGCTGCTGGGGGAATAAGCTGTTGCTCAGTTAGGCTCAGCACACCTGCAAGAAGATGACGTTACTGAACAATTCATACACATTCTATGAAAGAAAAAGAATTGGAAACAATAAAGAAAGAATTAAATAGAGGCAGACTCAAGTTCTTCTGATTACAAATCAAAACTAGGAAAGGAGCAGTTTTCTTTTATTGGAGGATTCTTATCTTTCAATATTCAATATTTTACCTTTAAGGAAGATAAGCTTTGCCTATAAAAATTGATAAATCTATGAAAGATATTGTAATGGGGCTGACTGAGAAGGAAGGTTTGTGCAATGGCAATTTAATATGCAGAATGGATGAGAATTAACCCTTGTAAACCATAAATATGGACTGATTGCTACAATAGTCCAAGTGCAGACCTAGTTAAGATTGAATGATTAATAACCAGACGTTAATCATGACCGTTTACTTTGACCATGTTTAGTCACACAAGCATGATACATCACACACAAACATCACACACATTTCTTTCCATGTTCAGTAGCAATTCAGTGAATTACAAGATAACTGACTCGGGGAGGATAATGCTCAATATAACATATGCTACGTCCTAAGTTACCAATAAGTAGTTCGAAGTTGATCTCTGTCCTTTGCAACATTTGAGATCACAATTCCTACAAGTTTTGAGGTGCCAGAAGATATGATTACCAGATCCCTGTATAAACCAGCAAACAAGGCTGCTTATGTAGCAAACATCTGTACAGTACCCAGGTGGGATTCTGTCACTCACCTTTCATTATATCTTCTTCTAACAAGGGTAAGGGAGAATCCATGTGGTGAGAGGCCGTCCAACCCCAAAGGCTGCCACCTGTATGGCCTTTCACTATCTTCTGACCACACATCTAGGAAGAGATGGAATCTTCTTTTAACAAAGAAATCCAGCATTTGCAAAGACACACTTTTCTCCCACAATAATAAATAATAAATATTATTTCTGCTATGAATAGTTTCATTAACATTTAATAACGTACCAGTACAAGCATTGCTTTTACCACTTATGAACATGCTGCAGTATTGTCTACTGTCATTACTTTAGTAATTTAAAATAAAGTTAATTAAATCCAATTGATGTCTTGTGACTTCTGCTACGCAAAAATCCATGTACTAGTTAATAAAGGAATCACGAGAAGTTTGCTGAATTTTAATAAGTGTAGCGTAAACATAGTATTTCTTGACAGAACAGTCCTTAAGTATATAAAATGCATTAACAGGCAAGGTACCAGAAAGAAAAGGAAATGCTTTCAAATATGTAAATAAATTTTTGCTGGAAGATATACCAAATGGAATTAAAATATGTGAAACCACTGAAAATCAGGGATAAACTTCTGAAGTTGTAGGGCTCTTGAAGGACAGCAGGGAATGACACAGCCTGATAACATGATGTGGAAACAAGTGCCACACAGGCTGTGCTAATGTGGGGATTAAAGCTCCTTTACTTCCCCAATTAACCTGTGCCTGCCTGAAAAAAAATGGCACCTGCTGGTTCTAAGTGCCAGGAATTCAAGCAGTGAGACAGATCACTTTGGGACAGTGATATCGTGTCTTCCTATTATGCTTATTATCACACATACAGAACATTGCACAGGGAAAAGAATATATTGCCACCTCACACTTCAACATTATAAATAAAAAAACTCGGAGTTATCATCTAACATTTTTTTCACTCTCCAATATCCTAAGTATCTTCAGTTTCTTTCTGACTAGGAATGCACACACTATTCCATTTGCATAGTGGGTTGTACTCAACTCCTAAAGAAATGGAGAGTTGGATATTCAATGGATTTAAAGCATTACAGCACATGCAGCTTCAAGAGAAATTAGATGATAGTGAACCACCACCAGCAGAAGATTATATTGTTTTCTCTCACCTGGCTGATGCTAGAAAAATGAGACAACGATAAACCTAGAGAAACATGAAGGATTCAACTTAAATAAACTTGAATATTTTATGAAGCAAAAGGAAAATTTAACACTAGTCTTCTGTAAATCAAACCTTTTTCTGTCAACAGATTTTTGGAAACCCAGATAAAGGTTTTCCAGTTTTAGCAGCTAAAGCACGTAGGGGTGGGGTGCTCTAACGTTCACTGCTCAGAACTTCCGCTGCAACTCCAGTAACTGTCATGCTGGGTCCAGGCAACACAAGAAGGAAGTGACTAAATTTGAACAAATAGGGTAAATTGCATGCTAACACACGGTGTGAATGTATCATCGATCTTGAGAAGAATGGCAGTTGGAGGGGCATACTGGGGCTTTGAGCGGAAGAAACAGGCTCAGACTGGGAAAAGGAAGCCAGGAACTTTGTGCGCAACAGGGCATATCTCCCTCACAACCTGGAGCAGACCTCAAGATCCCACAGTCTCACCCTTAGTCAGCAAATAACTATGAAGCCCAACAAAAAAAAATGTCCCATGCTTTTGCAGGTGACAATCTGTTCCCAGTTACTCTATTTACCTAAAGGTTAGAAATTCTTAAACTGAACCCTATTGACGAGGGTTTAAAGAAAACAACCTAGTGCCATGTCCTGGAAATCTTTTTTTATTTGCTTTCTAAAAAATTATTTCATTATGAATGATAAACTACTTTAAAATAACATTAAATACATAAAATGAGAAAGCTAGGAAATATTGATAAATCTGCAAAATAGGAATAACGGAATTTACCTCTTTTATAGAGCGCATTGGGACTTCCTGGTTAAAAATAGTAGGTTTTAATGACTGATTATCATGCTTATGTGCTGCTTGTAGTACAATAGGATTCAGGCCATGATTGGGATCTTTGAGCACTATTGTGTCATAATTAGTGAATAACATCAACCATCAACTTTATAAAATGGGATAGGCAATTCTAAAGAACTGCTTATAATCCTAATAGGGAAATGAGATAGATCAAAATAAACTATTATAATTTTTCCTGCCAATTTGCATAATAACACTGTCCACAAGAGACATTAGGGAGATAGAAAATATGTATGCTTTATCATAATAGAGAATCTTTCAGAGAAATCATAGGCACTCATTTTAGTTATGGCCATTATGAAGCATTATGCTTTAAGGGATCTAGATGTATGAATCTTCATGTCCTCGTGTTCCAAGAAAATAGCAATAAGCATATAACCAAGATTAACTTTTCACCAGCTGGCATATAAGTGGCTTGATACTGAGAAAAGCGAATAATAAACCACACTTTTCTACTCACTCTCAGCTCCAGCAGTTTGTTGAGGACAAAACAAAAATATATAAAAAGAAAAAAATTTAATTAAACAGTGACTTCTTTTTCAGGCTATTGCTATTGTATCAGTAAAGCATCATTGATGCTGCTTTTGGTCAGTTTTATTGTAGTTTAAATCCCAGGAGTTTTGTTATGATAAATAGCACCATGAAACATATGTATTTCATTTGTCTGCAGAGACATAATGAGCTACAAAGAAAAGCAATTCAGGTGGAGTGTATGAGTTCAAAAGCAGCCTAAAGGTTTTTTCGTTTCGTGGTGGTTCTGTTTGGTTGGGGTTTTTTAAACCGCAGACAGAAATTTAATTCTTCTTTGCTGCAGCCTTAATTTCTACAAAGTCCATGTCACATGAAAATAAGGACAGATGCAACTGTAATGTAATTTAAGCTCTCACTTAAACTGCACAGTGCCACAATGATTCACTTCAGTATATAGTACAGGCAACACAGTGGGACTATGGAGTTGACCCAAAACAGTTACCTGTGAAAATTCCACCCAATCTTTACACCCTTCTTTGATGTTCTTTCAGCATCCTATTCGCTGTATGAGCTGCACCCTTGGAGACTTCAGCAAGATATCAAAGCAAAATTTAACAAAATGCTTTCATACTTCAGTTATTTTCACTAAAATTAAGCCAGTTCAACTACAGCAATAAGTCCTCAAAAATAATAAAAATAGTATTAAGTACTGCAAGGGAAAGTATTTACTTCTAGCATCATTGTGCAGTTTTATTACCATTATTCAGTTATTTTACTTAGATAAGATATTAAAAAAAAATCTTTTAAAAGGTTTTCAATGGACTTCCATCTGGCTATGTCAGCGCAATTTAAAATCTTTATTCACACCTACAGCTTTTATGGCACAAACAGAAAGCCTAGTGAATTTTATACCACAGATTCCAGATCTGGCAGCTCTTAACTAGCATTTTAATGTTTGTAGTGTAGAGAGAGCCAAACCAGCACAAAAGCAAAGGATCATACTCTAGACAACGCTCTTGCAGAACCCAAGTAACTGTTACCGCTACAAGGTGACTGGAACCTCAAACATTCTCCGGCCCGAATAATGTTTTCCGGTGAAGTTTGTTATAAAAACTATGACTCAGCAAGTCTGCCTTCCTGAAGTCAGCACACAGCCTGCTTCATCACGGGTACTCTTAAAGCACAGTTTTACAGGGCTGGAAGGGAGCACTTAATTTGCAGTGCAGACTAAGGCTGACCTGCCTTATAATATGCTTGGAGCGTGCTGAAAAACTATTTTTTTCATTTCAAGCGCTTCTGAGTGTAATTAACCTGGGACACATGAAAAACAATTCTATTACCCTTTCTTAAGTGTTTTTCTCCTGTGGACAAATCTCTCCCACTTGATTTTTTTTTTTTCCTTTTTTCCTTTGTTTAAAATAGGGCACTTGCTGTAACACCACAGGGATTTTCGATTATTTCTCTATTTGTTTTCTTTTTACCCAGACAGCAATATTTAACTAGAACTACTTCTTTTTTTTTTAAGTATGTTTATAAATATGTTTTTCCCCCAGTAAAAGAATAGGGAATAGTATTAAATACAGAGAAAAGATGATTGCCATCATGTATCAAAACTACAGTTTATCAACCCAGAAGATTAGGTAGATGAGATTTGGTAAGTAAGTATCAGAAAATCACAAGGCTTGATAGTAATTGTGGAAAATGTATATAAAAGAGTAATCTATCATTTCATTGTTATCTTCTCCAAATTGCCAATTACCTTCATATTTTTATTAAGAAGTTCCCATCAAGATTTGATGCTCCTAATCCCTACAAAGGGAAGTAGGGAGCATAGAAAAATAAAAACAATGGACCTGAGCTCAGTTTTCAGTATGCTCAGAAAACTGGCAGGAAAGAGCTTGCAGAAGGCAAGTCTAATTGGAAGAAACTGGAACTCCATTGAAGTATCTGTTCCACAGATAAAAAGTACTGTAGAAACCAGCTCAAACTATTCCAGAGATTAAGCAGGATAGGAAGGTTAACACATTATCCAAGTTGATGAGTAGTACATTCTTCATTGATCTCAAAAGAAGAAAAAAGCACCCAGAAGAGAAAAAAAATGGGCCTACCGATGACTGCTTCTTGTTTGCTTAAAAAGGTAAGATAAAATGAGGTGGGAGTAGGAAGAAACTTCTGGGTAATAAAAAAAATGACATAATTAAGTACATTCAAAATGGTAAAAAAGCAGGTAGTTATGAGTACAATCAACTCATTTAATTGTAATGCAAAAGGGAAGATGTCTCAGGCTACCTAAGGGCAAAACAGATCAGATAGAGCTCAGAAGTTTTCAAATTGGCTGATCCTGATGAAACACACTCTAGGATAATTAAATAATTGTCTAAAGCCATCTCAGAACTGCTGGTGAGAGTCTTGGAGAATGGAAAATATAATAGAAGGCTGGAAAAAAGCATAGTTCCTATCTTTGAAAAGGGGCAAAGGATGTGTTGAGGAATGCTAGCCCTACTGATTGAACTACAATTCTTGGAAAAATTCTTTAATAAATAACCAAACAAGCTAGCTATAGATGTCTGGAAAATAACAAATAAATGAGTAACTTGAACCTGTCCAGATCAAATTTGTCAGACCAATCTAATTCTTTTCTACAACAGGTTAGTAAGTGTTGTGAACAAAGGGAGAAAAACTAAGTGCTACTTAACTTTACCAAGGCTTTTGACACTACCTTGTTGTGATATTATTTAAGAGAAATGCAAAGCTGCTTTGATAACTAATTCAGAAAGAATTCCTGTGTCAGTATGGGAGGAGAGTGAGAGGGTTCAATGGGTCTGTCCCCTAAGTGTTACAAATCAAAGAGCCTGCTGTTCACGCAGGAGGAGGTATTTAAGTTTTAAGCAATGGAAGAAAATCCATTCAGATTGTAAAAACCTCCAACGGAGTAAAGGCAGAGGCACTCGGGGATTTTCAGTCTTTGCTCTCAATGACAGAATCATAGAAACATTAGAAATATTGGTTAGAAGGGATGCCTGTAGGACATCAAGTCCAGTCTTGAGTCTACTGCCCACAATAGACCAGGTCAGCTTTGGTTTTGTCTGGATGAGAATTAGTGTAGGAATTCGTTGCATTTTATAGTTTTACAGCCTTACAAACTAAACAAATGTATTTTTTTTTTCTGTGTTGATTTATACCCTGAACAGCAAAGCAAGGAAGAAGTATCAGAGAATAGTTTCACTCACACTTCCATCATTTCTCCGTTTGGGGAAAAGAGTCTTGTTCTGACAATCAAGCCAAATAATCTTAGTAATCAATAATAAATAACGGAAGTGGTTAACTCTGATTTCAACCTAATTTTGGTCCTCCGAGTCTGAGAACCAGCACATGGAATTCATTGCAGAAATACTGAATGCCAAGTAAAGAT
>JAOTQQ010000071.1:39936261-39974866 GCA_026546715.1 Gallinago undulata | reverse complement strand
AACCTAATTTTGGTCCTCCGAGTCTGAGAACCAGCACATGGAATTCATTGCAGAAATACTGAATGCCAAGTAAAGATGAACTGTCACCAGTGAAACTGGGACTATTCTCAAGTCAGAGAAGACAAAATTTATAAGTCTCTATAAGAGATTTAAAATATTAACAACTTCTATGACTGGCTGCCTTTTTATTCAAGAAGATTTCTGAGAAGGAAAATTGTATAGAAAATTAAAATTTGTCCTTCTCATTCCACTTTACGTAGTCCAGCATTTTATCTATCTAATGATTAATAGTTTCCCTTAGATGTAATACCAAGATATTAATACATATTATTTCCCTCAGATTTTGTTTATCTACAGAAAATCAAATCCAACTTAAACGGAAAGCCCAACATTAAACTTTCAACATGGAGCAATGAGGCATCTTTAACAACAGGTCTTTTATGTTATTCTTACCTACTTTAAGCTCATAAAGTAACCAGAGATGTCTCCGAACTGTCAGCTTTCCATGTATTTGGAAAAAAACAAGCTTTGCTCCTTTTAAGGCCTACTGCTCACTCTCCCAGAAATTTACCTCTATCAAAATTCTGCCATTAACAGGTGCAAAAGAGAATAGATGGAGAACTTTGGTGAATCCCACATCTGCTTTTTGAAAAAGGTAACAGAAGCAGCACAGAAGGAAGTAAGAAAGATAATTGCTGGCTTGAACTACATTTTACTGGTGGGCAAAAGGCCAGCTTACACGAGGCAGAATATACAGGACCAACTTATTGGAATTCAAGGGTGGACCTCCCTTCTTGTCCGGAGACAGCTGTAAACCAGCAGCCCATAGCATCACAATCAGGCACCGAGTTTTGTCAAGGAATGCTGATATGTACAGAAACAGCTTCGGCGGCTTCGGCTGCACCCCTGCCTAGCAAAATGACAGTCAATCTCCAATTCCAGATGACAAGAACTGGATAAAAACTTAAAACAAATGGTGACCTTTCAAAAGATTAATTTGTTTACCAACAAAATGTTCTACGTTTGTCATCTGAGATAGGGGTGACCTTCACATTCCCATTTCTAGGTTGAAAGGATGCTGACTGTAGTCATCTGTTAAGTTAACTCTATCTCACCAATTATTTCCTTTTTATTTTTAGTGACAAGATGATTTTATTAATTCCCTGTGCTGCTTACTATGATTACACACCATAATACAAATGCAACAAGCTTATTTTGAATTACTGTAGTGTAACATCGATTTGTTTAAGTCTCATTCTGCTACCACTGCCAAATTATGCTTTGACTGTAATTATAGCCATATGCATAGGTTTAAAACACAATCAGGTTTTGAGGATCAAAAGACCCGCTTTTCTTCTACACCTTCTTCTAGTCACTTGAAATGAAAATAATTGCCCTTCTTTGACTTACTTTATAATTTTGGAAGTGAATAGACTTTCAGTGATAAGCTTTAGCGATTAGCATGATGCAAATACTGAATAAAGAATGAATAACTGAGGATACAATTAGAATGGTTGTGCTCAAATAAGTTAGCTTAAAAAAACCCCCACCACAGCACAGAATCACTGCCATCACCATTAGAGCCACACTATATAAGATGCAACTCATAAAGGCTAGAAATCATCACCATATTAAATTCTACCTCATGAATAAATTAAAAGGTTCCTAAGTTTACAGTATAATATACATTTATAAGAAAACAAGGACCAAAAAGTGCCAGTATAATTCTATAAAAGAGCAGCAGTCCTATGAAAATGAAAGGTCTAGTTGTGAATCTTTTCTACATTGCAGCAGTATATCAGAATTATTTTTGCTGCAATTCAGAATACTATTTGTTTTGCTAGATACTCCATGGGAACTATACATATTTAATAATTATCTCCTCCTCGTTTTTCAATTGTTATCCAGATATAGGCTACAAAATAAAGCGATGCCCAGTCTGCCGACAGTGTCTCTGACACAATTAAAGTACTCATTTTAAGATAACTACAAAACTTTACATAGGATGCAGCACTAGTGCTTATCAGACCCAAAAGGTACAAAAGGGCAATAGTTAATTGTTCTTAGTTTCTGTCATAAAATCCAGCGTCAGCAACTTTGTAATATCAAAAGAGCAAGAAAAGACGACATTTTTCATGAAACAATGAGATCCTTAATAATAATTTTTCAAACTACTCCAATGGCAGAATAATAAAAAGTCCACGTAGATTTGTGCTTGACCTATCCGGTCATCTCAAAACCAGTGTGTTTCCAATCTCATCACATTTCTAAATGCTCGGGTCACCTTGAAAACTCAGATGCTGACAACTCTTGGAAAAAACCTGAATGCAGATAACCAAGCAATTAGTTTTTAATTTACTTCAATGAGAGTCCTTCTGCCACTGATTTTTTTTTGAGAGATAATCTTTGAACCTATGTACATATGTAGGGCATGTACATGTTGATGTGCGTGTGTGTGTGCCCGCATGTGTGCGTACAAACATTGCCCTCTAATGGCTGATTAGTAAAACCAGGATAGGTAGCACCTACCTTAATTCTTGAAAAAAATATAAAAGTAGCTACAAAACTAAAGACCATATAATTTTAGACCTGCAACTACCCATCCGTTTATTTTAGTTACTATTGGTGCTCTATAACTATAATTTCTCTAAGGGCTAGTATAGATAACATTTAACAAAAATGCCTTCATTCACAATCTCATTAGTGGATTTTGCAAATCTAATTGCAAAATTTTACACCCAGTGAAGACAGAACATTTGAAAATACAGATTGTGTCATGGGATTCAAAAACTTCTAAAAAGCTTCTAGAATAAATTAGAGATAGGATATACCTATTTGTTTTTTCAGCCCATCTCCCTGTCATAAACAGTTCTGTAGCAACTGTAAATACGTATCAGAGAATTGATTAATTTACACTAAATGTTTGTAATTTAAGTCAACGTTAGGAAGTTTTCTCTGATCAGTAGGTTTCAGTGAGAGTGGTAAAACACATGGCTCTCTGCAGTAGCATAATATTCCTCTCTGTGAGTGTTTTAGAGTGGTTCTAAAAAGCTATTAGCCATGATGCTTTTTTCTAATTAACTCTACATCACAGGGTTAGACAAATCACCTCTTAGTCTGGGCAACAGCTTTCAAAAATCATTTTTTATAAGTGGCAGCTTACAACTGTGCCATTCACAGATTCTGTTTATGTTGTTTAAAAACAGATACCCTAGACTGTCTTTTACAGCACTACGCTTGCTGCATAATGCTTCTATTACATAAATTAAATTGTAGAAGAGCATCCTTCTGTGAGACCATTGGGCATATTCTTTCATGTGGACCACCATGCTGTGCTAAATTTGTGAACATAACTGATCTTTGGAGGGATGCCCAGGCCTCTTCAATTTTTTTTAAAAGCATACTTTGCAGAAAGCATCATCTTCGCGTTGGTTTGTTTAAGAGGAACAGCGGTTGCAGAGCACAAATTTGGAAGAATCAAAGCTAAATTTTACACAACTTGGACATTCTCAGACCAGAAAGAAAAACAGAGAGAGGTGATTTGATGATACAAATCTGGGGACTTTGAAGAGAGTGTTATGGAAGTGCTCAGGCTCAGCTTTGGTTGATAATTGTTTTGTACTAAAGAAAACAGCTCAACTAGAAATAAAAGAAAATCTGTGCTTCAGCACAGCTTTGTAGCTTGACAGTGAGGGCACTTGGGATCTAGAAGACACGGAAAAGAGGGATCTGAATTTGTCCCTCACGTTCCAAAGTAAGCGCTCCCAGCACGGAGCTAAAAAATAGAACCCAACATTCCCTCCCAAACCACGTCAGAAAAGTAAGATGCAAACACCACGTAAATTCACATAGTCACTCTAGAATTCTGATTCTCTTTCAGTGTCACACTTATTGAGGTACTTTCACACATTCCTTTTTTTTTTTTTTTTTCAATTTATATCTGCTATGAGTTAACTTCAATAGTGAAAAGTAATGCCCATAAGATAATGAGATACTTACAGGATCAGATTTTTTCTTAGTTATAAGTGGCAGCTTGGTCTCAGAGTTCTGTGTTTTTAAACCAGCTTTATTATTGATGTTCTCTGGTTCAAGCATAATTTTCATATCCATTTCCAGCTGATGCTAAAATATATAATATGCATATTCTTAAAATAACTGTATTGGGACATAAATATTTATAAGCAGGAACTGGCTAGCATTCATAAATTTGCAAAATGATAATAAAAAAATCATGTTATTTGACTATCCACACAGACAACTTAGCAAGGCACACAACTATTACCCACCTATATGCTTTTCCCAAAGTTTGTTCAATCAATTTCATTACAAACTCTGAAATTTCCCAAGTTATGCATCTTTGACTTAAACCCAGAGTAGAAAGGACAATCAGGTTTGACTCACTTGATTAACATGGGTAATTTGCGAATACCATTTACCTGTGTTACAACAAATGTTTCATACACCTCTTATCTATTGGGAGGGTGTTATATGTACTTTATTCCCCCAGAAGACAGTGAGTCCAATCTACCTTGGCCATATTTGCCAGAGACTTAAATTCAGGAATCATTGACCTGATGGACCAGAACAGCTTCTTTGGATCAATTATGGCCCATTGACTTAATGCAGGTAGAGCACTTGTTTTTAAGTAAATGAGGAAAGAAAAAAATCCTTGGAGTAATAAAAATGAAAACACAGTTGTTTCTTAATATGCTGTGTTACCTGCATGGAATGGATTCAACTACTTCGCTAATAAAAATTATTATTATTTAAATCCCAATGGACAGAAAAAGACTTTTAAAGTTTCATCTTGTTATAAAAAATACCTAAAGTATCTATAAAAGCCAGTGACCCCATATACTTTTTCTAGAGGAGAAGTTTCTTAAGCTGAAAACATTGTGGTTCATCTTAATGCATGTGCTTTAGCTTACCCCTGGATCTGTATCACATGTAGTAGTATCTCCCAATACTTTTATTGCAATAACATTGTTAACTAGATGCTACATCAAACAGGGTTTATATTCCAAACAACTCCAAATGAGGAAGAATCCTCAAATGGCAGAAATTAATGTATCACCAGAGAATCCAAAAGAACTAAGGTAAGCGAAAGAAGCTGGGGCCCTGGCAGTGTAGGAGGTTAATTCCCATTTCATGGAGGCAAGAACACAAAAAGTTCCTTTACATGGGAAGATCCAACCAAATGTTTATACAACTAGAACTCTCTGCTGATGCTTCTATCGTGTAAACGTAAAAAATAAATTTATGAGAATTCTAGTTTTTGACATACTAAATATGCCATAAAAAGTCTAAGAATCATTAGAGGTATATTTGAACTATTAAACAATTGTATTACTTTGAGAAAGCACTGAAAATGGCTTAATTTATTTATCTGCACAATATATTCTCTCTTTTGATAGTAATTACAAGCAGATGTATCAACGAGATGCTCATTTAGATTTGGGTTTGTAAGAACAAAAGTTATTATCCAAGCCAATTACTCTTTTACCCACATGGCTGCACAGAGACAGAAAGTTCAATTTTCACCTCATCAGTGATTTTGTGGTATTTATTTTATTACTATAACACCACTGTACAGAAAGGAAACTGCTTGTGCTATTAAACAAGAATTGGGGGAAAATTGAGTACTTTCTCAATTAAAATAGGAGATGATTCACAGTGCAGACTCCCCACTCAGGCTGATAGTGAAATGATCAATGCTAGAGTGGCAGATTCCACTCAGCGTAACAACAATCAAAATGCTTAAGAAAAACAACCAACAAACAAAACCCAAACCTGAAAAAAAAGCCACTTTCTCAGCTTAAACGTATGGCCAGTGGCAATTCTACATTTGTAGGAGCTGATACAGATGGCATCATGGTTCTCTTCCATCTACATTATCTACCTATCTGTATTATCCGAAGTCTAAAATTTAAGCTATTTTGAACCATCTTAATGTAGAACAAGAAAAAGATGAGAATAGCAGGGCATATATTGTATTATTACCAATACAATGCTCATCAAGAATGAGAATTATTGTGCTCAATTATAAACATGGAGTATACTGGAGTACATGGAACAGCTTGAAGTGTTCAGTACAGTTAAGTGGTTCAAATCTTGTTCTACCTTGATACAAAAGCCATTTCTGAGTGGAGAGCATTTTTATCATGCAGTAAAGCCAAGCAATCTGATTCACTATGTAAATCTGTTTTGCAGATGCGTGTGGTGCATAGTTTCTAAGAGAGTCCAACTCCTCTATAAATATATTAATTAATCTGTGAAACAATCTGTACTATCAGTAACTAAATCTCTTCCCATATCTAGCTATTTATATTATTTGCATTTTCTAGAGGTCCTGAGAAACATCTTTCATTTACACCTTTAACTCTATCAATGAGAGAATATTAGCTTCTACTGTGTATTCAGGATATTAGAGGAAGTATCAACTTTTAGAAAAAAAACAAACAACAAAAAAATCCCCAAACAAAGCTGCATAAGCATCACTTCAGCAGTTTTAAGTTAGGCATTTTTTAAACAAAAATAAAAAATAATTGAACTTACGCACCTACCAGTTATGGATAACAATGTCTTTTCAGCCATTGCTATTTAGAGGCTTTACAATTACTGCATGAGGAAGACGCCTCTTTATGGTTCTCAAGCTTTATTAGAAGAAATCCAATTATAGCACATACTGTGGTGGGGGGAAAGAGGGACAGCACTTCACAATTCCCCCTATGAGCTAGATTTGCAGGGTCTTATTCAGCTGCTGCTATGACTGAGAAATACTGCCTGTGTGAGTAAACAATAATTTTAAGCCTATTCTGACACCTGTGGGCAAGTTATTTCCCATATGACAAGTATTCTAGCAATACTTATGTGAAAATAGCACCTGTGCTTATTTGACTCCAACCTTGTTTCATCCTAACTACTACAAACACAACTTAAGCTGCATTTCTACCCTCGCACGGAGTACTATGGACTGCAAAGCACAAAAATATTGCTGCGTGAATTATTAATTTCTCTCAGAAGCACTACGAGTTGAAACATCGATTTCTTGAAGCCAATACTGTCTCTGAACAGAAAACTATTCAGTTCACTAATATTTCCTTTATGGAGTGGAAAGGAATTTTGAAAAACTCCAAAGTATGCCTAAAAAAACCAAAACTGTTTATAGCTACAAGTAAGGAAAAGACAGGAAGTAAGGAATCGTAGGTGACAATTTCCCAGCTGGATTTCACAACTATTTAATAATAAAAGCTTTTTATGTCGGCATGCTGGGCATGTACAACAGCTGGCAAAACAGCACTGTTTGCCATTTTCTTTATACTGGGAAATTAGGGGTAGCTCGTGTGTCACTGGATATACATTTCCAAGCAGATGCCATAGATATCAGAAATAGAAAGACAAAGTCAAGGCAGGACAGGGCACTTGCTCTACTGTAAATTAAGCTCATCGGTGCACATGAAGAGTTGAAAGGCCATAGATAATACAGAGCTTTCAGAGTAGCTGAACTCTGATAATTTTTTTTCCTCACAACATAAGCATATTCATATAGGACAGTACGGGAATATTGTCCAGGAAAAAAAAAATCAGAGATCTCATTGCACCTTATCTGTCATTTCAAGAGTAAGCAATATTTTAATTCTACGTTATATTAGGATATATATATATTTATTTTACAAAGATAATTAGCAAGGTGAGTGTCAGGCTGCTCATTCTGGTTATACTGTTTCAAGTAGCCTCAATCCCTAGCTTCTGGTAATAGTCTTGGAACTACAGAGAGCCTCTTCTTCAGGTTCTCTCTCACCCAAAACTCCATTGAGTTTAAATTAATAATAATAGTAATAACCCAAAATTGTAAAAATGGGTATTTTTCAATTCAGCTAATTACCTTCATTTGTTTTTAAAATATATTTGAGGAAACTGCATTGAAATCACCAGTCAAAATTCATAGCTTAGAATAAAACAGCAAAAATACCCCAGATACAAACATTTTAAGGCGACTTTAAATGTTTTCACAAGGATTTCATTTATAAAAAGAGCAAAAAATCAGATTTCAAAGAGAAAACCTGTGTTTGTCAGAGGCAACTACCCTATATATGAACAGAAGTCTTTCCCCAAATTTGCCATACCTTTTATGCAAAAAAAACCCAACCAAACCAAAAAAAAGAACCACTATTAGTCTCAAACAACATAAACATGTATATCTGTGCTCATTCTAGTCCAATATACAGTTCCATTTATTTTAGACACATTACTTGCAGAGTGACAGTTATGCATACAGTATTTGTGGGACTTGGACCTTACAAACTGAACAACCACCTGGTTTCAGAACTCTTTAACAATATATTTGGGGGGAGGGAATAAAGAACAGAAGGCTTTTGGATGCACCCATGATGACACTGAAGTCCTTCCTCTCCTACCCCCTCAAAGTGCTCATTCTATTGAGAATTTTTTAACACTTTCAGTCATAGATGGTATATTATCAAAAACTGAATCTATGTGGGGTCGGAACATTATGGGATCAACTGGTAACCTAAGAGTAAGCAGCCTGCTTGTTTAATGTGGTCTCTGGCAGAATAAGGAGTATGTTATTTCAGACCTGTGAACTTTGAGAAATGCGTAGTGCTGATTTGCTGTATGCCTGGACAGTCACTGGCTCAACAGGTACTCGTGGTAAAATAAGTGGTTTCTGAGAAGCACCAAAAGGGAGGGCCCTGATTTAGAAAGAAACAAACAGTGAGGTTTAAAAAAATTACTTTGATTTTACTTATTAAACCAATACCGCTTCCATCTTGTTGAATCTGGAAAGCAATAGATTTCTTTAAATTTGTATTTAGCGGAAAAAAAAAACAAATACAGGACCTAGCAGAAGGTTGCTGTAGCTACAGAACTGCATTTAATTTTGTAATTTTTTTTAACTTAAAATAAGATCAAAATAGCAAATGACCAAAATAACCTCATTTTGGGCCAATATTCCTATTTGCTTTACAAGATTCTGATACCCCAGTTTTTCTCTCTTGCTACCTGCATTGTCTCTGCAATAAAACAGCTGTTCCACTTACCACTTAGGTGGCTCTTTTGAATGCACTTCTTTATTATTAGTAGAAGAAATAGTTAACTCTTGTCTGTTTACAGCATTTAAATAATTTTCAGCATGTATCTGTTAGAAGGAAAAAAATATTTTTTAGACTATTACAAAGGTATGAGGGATACTAAATTTATTTAACTCAGTTAATTTAGCAATCCAGATCTTCACTTGACTGAAAAGTTGATCGGCTTTGTGGTTCTGTCAGAGATTTTGGCTCTAAGTGAATTACTGACTCAAAACCTGAATCATCTTCTGGATCTACGCCATTTTACTTACTCTCAGCCCAAGTTCAGTTCTTTTAGTTGCTGTATCCAGGTCACTAACGTCCACGGTTTCTACATTTCCTTTCAAGTTGATATTTTTCACTTTGACTTTAAGCTTGTGAAGATCTTCGTTAACCTGGAAAGCAAGTTATGACAAAAATCACACCCATACCCAAACCCCATGGCGTTATGTAGCAGGGTTTAATCCAAATTAAATGTTTTCTAAATACAGCAAAGAAATATATGCAACACCCTATATTTCTGTACTTTTATAAATAATACAAATCCTTCAAAATCCTTCAAAGATTATAGAAAACCTGAGGAAAAAGTCCATTTTAAAACAAACCTCACAAAGCAATGACAATAAACTTCAGGACTGAGGTCCTTTCCCAAGGAATGATCTTTCCTTACACATTTCAAACATCTCTCTTGGCACAAAGGGCTTAACTCTGCAGGAATCTCAAAAGTCTTAAGGAGGGACTGAAAGGTAGAGGCCACCTGTGAGGAGATTGTGTCAGCCTGGATCAAAAATACATATTTACCCCGTGCTAATCAAAAAAGTTCAAGGCCGCACTATGATAAGAATCATAACATTTAGGAGGCCCAAGCCGTTCTCGAAATTTCACCGGCGACGCCGCAGCCGCCCCCTCACGCAGGGGCTGAGCCCGCCCGTCCCCTCAGCAGCAGCAGGCCGCGCCGCCCGCGCCTCAGCCGAGCTGTGAGGCGGCCTCCCCGGGGCAGGAGGGGTCCCGCAGGGGGTCAGCTGCCAGGGCGGGACGGGACCGGCTCGGGAGCTGCCCGGACCCACCTGCACCAGGTCGGCTCCCACCTCCCGCCCCGGCTCCAGAGCACCGGCCATGGCAGCTGCCGCCCTCACCCCTAGCAACGGGACGCGCGGCCCGGACCGCACCATCCGCCTCGCCGCGGGGGGGGGAGCGCACGTCAAACGCGGGCCGAGCCCGCTCTCCAGCTCCCTCCTCCCTAGAAGGGTTCGTCCACTCGCCTCTCTCCCTCTCCCTCCCGCGCAAGCGGGTGGTAGCGGCGGGGCCGGAAGGGGCGCGGCGGCGGGCGCCATGGCGGCGGCAGGGCCCTTCGCGCTGGTGACCAGCTGCGCCGCCGGCTTCCCGGCCGAGGAACTCGTCAAACGTGAGTCGTCGTCGTCGCCGCGGCGCGCTGCAGGGCCCGGACGGGCTCGACCGCGGGGCCCCGGCCTACCTGCAGCTGCAAGGCCTCGGCCTGGCAGCTCCGCACCCCCAGGCCGCGCTCTCAGGGGAGCCCCGAGGCGCGGCTGGTCTCCCCTCACGCACCGTCCCCTGAGCAGCCGAGCCCTGTAAGGGCGGTCCCCTGGATCCCTGCCTGCCTCCGGGCCTGGGGTGTTTAACCATCTGCTCTTGAGGAGGGCGTCGGGGCCTCCTTAATTGCTTTAAGGAAATAAGGTATTTAACAGACAGTGTAGAGCCGCTCATTGTGTGTTTCGTCCCCTCCGACCCCGAGGAGCAGGCGACAGCATCACCACAGCCCACAGGAAAAAAAAGGAAGCCCCACATGCCGCAGTGCTCTGTTACCCGCTGGTCACTTGCCCTGTCTTAAGTGCAAATAAACCGTTTTAAGTTATACCTGGACGAAATAATTTGAGAATTGCCTTGAGACGGAATAAAAATAATACTTTTTTCAATAAGAAACAAAGAACAGGTTGAGGGGAACATTAGGTTGCTGCTGGCCATTCTGATCGTTCACACGTAGACTGAAAAAATGACCTTGTTTCATTGGGTGGTGGTCCAGATGGCTCCTAGAACAAGAAGGGGACACCAAAGCAACCAGAGTGGCTCAGGAGAACAGGCAAGGGGAAAAGAAAAGAAGAAAAGCAGACCAAATACTGTCCCTCTGGCTTGATCTTTCTGTTTTTGAAGCGAACAGACTAGCTGGGCCCCTACGGATGGTAGCATTTGTAAAATTCCTGGTGGGTGTGGACTTTTGCTTTACTTGGGCTCACTTTCATGCATTAGACTATTTGTTGTGCTAATGTAGAAGCACAAAAAAGGGAAAACAAAAAAATTCTTCCTTTCTGCAGTTATCAGAATTGTAGATTACGCTTAGTCCATCTCAAATACATAGGATTCATTCTGTAGGAAGTGGTTTTTTTGGAACCTAGTTCCCCTTTTATGGCTTGAAAAAGGGAACATGAAAGTAAGACCTGATAGTACAGAAAACTTCAGTGGAATTTTTAGTAATTCTAAAATCAGGGGGATTCCAGGAAGAAGCTGTTTAGATCTTGGTGGTTTTGCCATTACAACTTGGTAGTACAGCCTGGCTTTTTAGGGAACTAAAAAGCATGCACAATCAGTTTGTACATACTAAGATGTATAACTTATCAAACACTCCCTCTGTCTTTTCTGGATTATTATTTTTTTAACTTTCTGCGTAAGATCTTAGTTCAGACCCTATAAAGCGGAGGGAGCCAGTCCCTGGGGGCAGCCCTCTATCTCCTTAAACCATGTTTTGAAACAAGAATAACAGTACAAGGTCTATAATCAGAGGCTACTCTGTCCAGGCAGCTGGGTTGATATTGAATTATTTAAGGACGGCATATCCAAGAATATTATTATTAATTGTTGCTTATTTTTGAGGAAGGTATAAGCAAATTGGAAGGAATTATTCAAGATTCTGGTGGGTTTCCTCTGATTATTTTTCATAAAATTGAACAAGTAAAAAAGGAAGGTGAGCAAAAAGCTTCACAGAAATGCTATTTAATCTGAAAAAGTCGTAAAACTTAGCTTCATTTATTATTTTTTTTTAATAGTACTCACATTGAATTGTCTAGGCTTCCACTATTTTCCGGTACCAAAATTGGAGTCTTACAGATAGTCTTTGTGTTCTCTCTTTGGGTTGCTTCTCAAAAGACATTATCAAGAATTGAGATCATTTACTACAATAAATAACATGAGAATTTTAAGTTCCTGCTTTGTGCAACAACTGAAATGACATCAGACCCAGAAACATAAGCAAAACAAACATTGTAAAACATTCAAGGACTTCTCGATAAGGACAAGGCAGCTGTGGCTGGGCTGAAGGGTTTTGGTGCATTGAAGGAAAAAGCTGGTGCAAGTCTCAAAACTTGTTTTTTTACATGAAAGTGTCACACCAGATTAAAGGCATTATTTGATCATGGTTTAGCTCAATGCTGAGAACAGCACCATTATATTAACACTTCCGAGGCAGTAGAGCGTTTGAGATACAGTATTTAATAACATTTAACCATACATATTGTATTGGTTGGTAGGATCCTTGGGTTTTGAGTGTATAATAGAAACAGGAAACAAAGCCCTTACCAGTGTTATCACTGCTTTTGCCTCGTGTTGCTGGATTTCCCTGGTACATGCTCTTTTTAGGCAAACTTGTTGTGTAAGTAGAAGGAAGCTGCTTAAGAATGTTCACTGTTAAGTCTATGAGAACTAATTTCTCCTGCTGTTTCCCAGAACTTCCCAGGCGTAATTACAAGGTTTTTCCAGTGTTTTCATCCTGTTAAATAGGAAATGGTTCAAGGATGAAAATAATATTGTGGTACATTTTGCTAGATATATTTTTATTCTTTCAAGTTTCCGGGGAATGCCCTGAATGCTTTCTTTCGTTAGGTACTCTGGCAAAACAAAGCTATTTAAAATGCACAGAATAGGATTTGCTCTTCTTAGATACATTAATCACAAATCAAAATAGCAAATAATATTGTTTTATTTTTAAAAATGCTGGCCAACAGATAAAATACTGTCTGACATGAGTTTTTTTTTTTCTTTTTTTTTTTTTTGGTGTTTATCACTCCCTCCCCCACAGCATATTTCTCTTTACTCCTTGTGTAATTTGGAGGAGTATTTTTTTATGGTGTATTCCACCAGGTGGCTCTCAAGGCCCAGAATGTGAGAACTATTTGGTGTACCTACCAACTAAAAGGACTTGGGATCATTTAGGTCATTGTAGAAAACTGAATTCTGTTCCTATTACATGTATTCTGTCTGACAAACACTGGGAAGAGTGATCAATACCTTAGTCCCTTCAGGGAAAAAAACCAAACAACACACTGGTTCAGAAATGGTCTGTTTAGTCCCTAACCTCAAATAATACACTGTAGATGAAGAAGCTTCTAGTGCTGCCAAGGGCTTTTATACACAAACATGGGACACACTTACAGTGCGTCTTCATTAGTATTCAGCAGATATTGGTAAGATTGTAAAAATTATTTCAGTAAAATACGTGTCCAGCGTTAGTAGTTGCAGTATTTCTTAGAGGACCTTGAACTCCAAGTCATGTTTTTGAATGACACTAAGCGATGTTCTTTTGTGGCATGAACTTTTCCATGCATGTTTTTAGGACTCTTTAAGGGTGATGCATTTGGAATCTGTTTGCATTCCTGTCATCCAAACAAGCCACTTCTGCTCCATGAAAAGGCCAGCTAATTAAGTCAACCCAGTAGCCTTCCTGCTGTTGCGGTCAAAGAGTGAGTCAGTTGGTTTTCCAGGCTCGTTGGATGGCAAACCACTGACACTTTCAATGGCTGGGGAGTTTAAAATTAAAAATTAGTAACTCACTAGAGATAAATTGACAAGGCACCTCCTTTTGCCATATTCATTTTCTAGACATTTATTCCAACAAGACGTAATGGGATTTATTCCGATGAATATTCTCTAAATTAGATATGAAACTACTCTGGCTGAATTTACTTTTTTCATTAAAATACAGGCTGTCGCGGAAAGAAATTTCTGGAAACCAGAGGTAGCAAATGTAATCCTGAAAACCTGTTCCATCATGGAATATATCCTTGACAACTCAGTTTGAGCTGCAGTGTATATTTCTTTTGTAGTCTCTGCTTGTTTACTCCGAAAGCCAAAAACTAATTGGTCCAAGTGTTTTGTGGAACTGTTCACAAGACACCCAAACTGCATTTAGTTTCCTGCCATGAGCAATCCTGCAGTAATTTGTGACAACCCTACGTGTGCTGAACCACGGCAAGCCTGAAGCCTTTAAGAAAGTTCCTTTGAGTTTAGTGTGCAACATCCATTTTTACTGGGAGAGAAATTTCACAGGGGATCGGCAAAATCTCTTTGGGTGAATGCTGGGTAATCAGCAGCACAATGGGATGAAAGAAAACCTCTTAAAATACAGGAACAGTAGCATGTAATAGGAAATGGGATATGTCTTCATTCTTCTAGCAGTACTTTGAGGTCTAAATTTGTCCATGAACTCTTTTGTAAGGGGGAAAAAAAAAATATCACAAAGCAAATGTGAAAGTTCTTTCACATCTGCTTTTGAAAATCTTTGTAAGGAATTCTTTCCTTCTGTATTCTTGCTCAGGTGTTAACTTCACTGAGGGATTTCTGAACTGGATTTGAGTGTTACTGCTGATTTTTTTGTGTTTCAATAATTTCAACGGGCTCCTTTATTCTTAGCTTATTATGGTGTTGACTTGCAATTCCATAAGCTTAGAACTGATTTTAGTTACTTATTTTTAACTGTCAAAACACTAGCAAAGGGATAATGATACCGTATGTTATGTAACATTCAAAACATCTGGTTTCTAGGGCAGAATATTAAGATTATGCCTGCATTTGAAAAGCCAGGCAACAGATAATTCCAGAAAGAAAAGGTTTCCTTGTGTTTTGGACACACACAGTGACCATTGTCTGCCTAACTTGGTTCCTTCTCCAGGTTACTATAATTTTGTCACGTTCTATGTAAACAGAGTGAACACTTCCCCCATTGGCCCTAATACCCTTTTAAAGTAAGCTCCTAGTCTGGCAGCAATTTGCACTTATTAGAAGCCTGTTTACCAGAGATAGCAAATTAAATTATACCACCTATAACACAACATCTAGTCATTCTTAAAGCTCCTTTTTTAGAGAAGAAAAAAAATATAACTTTGTCTGCTAAAATACCTTTATTATAATACAACATGTACGAGAAAGCTGTAGATTTTGTGAAATGACTTGCTATTACTTGATAGATCTCTTTTACTAATTACTTGGGGTTTGTTTCTTTGAAGAGCAGACTTGATGTATTTGTGTAGCCTAACTTAAAAAGCTTGGGTTTAAAACTGACAGTTTATTTTGGTGTTTCCCTAGGAGATGGGTGCATAGGTGTTTTGTGTTAGTCGAGCCTAACACCAGCTAATGCCAAGAGGAGAGACATACCAGCTGCAAAGTGACTGCAGTATTATATGAAGGGGTTTTCTCCTTCAAAAACCCAGACAGGAAATTTCCCCACAGGTTTCTCTTTCCGAGGTTGAATTTCTGTCTCAGATTCCCTGTGTCCTCTTCCTCCTCCCTGCTGCAAAGAAGCCTTCTGGTTTAGAGCTTTCCTCTGTGCCGCCTTGTGCTCCATGCTCACTCACTAGTTAGCATTTCTCAGACTTTGTAGTTAGTTGCAAAAAAACATTGGACATTTCTATGGCAATCCTGGCAATGAGTTTTTCCTGCTTTTTCATTGATAAGATACACAGAGTTTCAAATTCAAGTTCCAACTATTTGGGGATGTTCCAGCAACTCTAGGCATTGTGTCTCAATACCTTTAAAATGTTACCTTTAGACCTTTTTAAACCCTTATACTTTATTTCTTCCTTTTTATTAACTCTTCTTATGCTCAAATAAATGCTAGATGACTCAATTTAATATATAATTGACCTGTGTTATAAAGTGTCCAAGATAAAGTGTCCCTTTCCAGCAAAGTATAAATTGGATGCTCAGCTTCTAAGTATAATTCAGCTCCACCAGGTGGCTGTCACGCTATGAGAGCATGCACTGGGAAGGTTGTTACCAGCACACGAAGGGACAGTGTTTAACATTATATTATCAAATCACTGCCTTGGATTTTAATTGTCGAACTCCTACATGGAATTTAATGGGATTTACAACTGAACTGTAGTCACTTGGTTCATTTTTTCATTAGTTACCTTCAGGTTTCAGTTGCAGTCAAACCGTTCTTCACATCTGAATGAACGCACAAAGTTTGTTTCTGCTGTAATAAAGCCTAGGTATTCTCTCCATACGGCCTATTTGCAGGTAGTGAGTTGGAGACTAACACTCTAAAAGCCATTTCCAGGAAGAAAAGGCTTGCTTCCCAAGGAGCTGCTGTTCTTTATTTTATTTTGAAAGCTAGAAACTAAGCTTTTTTGAAACTAAACTCTTGGAAAATAAGCTCTTTTGAAAGCTTAATAATAAACTCCAGGACAGAGTAATAAAGTTGAGTTTTTAAAGATCTTAAATATATTCAGTTTTGTAATAGTACGTAAAGATGGCACTGTATCAGCATTGTGCCAAGCTTCTCTAGACAAATTATTTTCTTGATGCTGGTTTTATCATCAGTTTCATTAATTTTCTTTTATCCAGGTATCACAGGAAGAGATGACCTTACTGTGGGTGCGACTACAAGTGGAAGAGTGAATTTCTACCCCTGGACAATAGATAATAAATATTATTCTGCGGATATTCACCTCTGTGTAGTACCAAACAAATTTCTTGTTACTGGAGATATTGCTGAATCTGTGCAAGCATTTGTAGTGTACTTCGACAGCACAATAGTAAGACTCTTCTGCTTCATTGTATTGCTTTATGTGTATGACAGTTTCCTTATCACAGTGATAACCACATATTACTTTCTTTTCATCTTGTGCCATCCATTCCTTTTGGGCTGTTCTATTAATATTCAGTAGGTCAATGTTAAATTATGCCTACTATCAATGGAAGCAGTTTCTTTCCCTTGCACTATCGTACTGCAGTTGGAAGAGAGGCTTTCAGGATGCAACTAAGTCAGGCAAATCCAGTCCGCCACCTCCAACTTCACTCCTGGCTAGTACTAGTTTGGGAAGGCTGTTTTAGGACAGCCAAGAATGACAGCTAAATGTGAGATTCAGTGCTACCATTTTACCTAAAATTGTTTCTGCTAACCTGGCAGCCGTGAAAACAGTGCTTTAGCAAAAGCCAGAAAGATTCTGAGGTAAAAAAAAATTCCAAATAAAGAGCTGTTTTTCACCACAGATGGGAAAGGGCACATATACCACACATTCAGCAAAGATATAGAATAAACTATAATATATAACTCAGAGTAAACTAGAGCAATAAGAGTAGTTCACCAGTCCCCATAACATCTGCTTGATTGTGGAAGATGGAATAGCTGCACTTCAAACCCAAAATATGCTTAAAATGATAAGCTCATGATTAGCCTTAAGTATAAATCTTTCCTAATCTACACTAGGATTGCATAATTAATATTAAACATGAAAGGGAGGTTGAAGACAATAGGATTAACTCATCTCTAAGTTAAGCCAGGAATCAGAGAAGCTGATTTATGCACAACTTCCTTCTGACTAGAACACAAGTGTCTAAAACATACTTGATACATAGCCTAGCGTATTTCCTTCATTTTATTTTAATAAATCCTAATAATAAATCTAATGATTTAAAACCAAAAATATTTGAGATTTATTCCAAAGAACTTTTGGTTTTTTCTCCATTTAGGAATCTGGACTTGATAGTGTCTCTGAATGGCTCCCCCTGACAGAAGAGTGGTTACCAGAAGTCATGATCCTGGTTTGTAACAGAGTGTCTGAAAAAGGTATGAAACCCAAAGAAATTCCAAACTGACCTAGAGTTATTAACCTTGCGTAATAGTTTTTTTTTTTTCTACTTAAATCAACACAGTTGTTTCTCAAAATATCTGTGTGAGACTGAGCTTGAGATTTTAAGCTAGTTGTGGGTAAAACCGACTCGGAATTTTACAGACTTGCTTAAAATGGGGTCCGTGTGCCTCACGCTTAGTGTGCCAGCATGCACTGCCAAGTATCTAAAAAGTATTCTTATTAATAAATTATCCTCTCCAGTGAAGAATGAGGATGACTTCGTTGCTTAACTATAGTGGAAAATATATTCATCTTTTTTGATCATGTGGACACTAAATACCCCTGTTTGCTTTGGTTCTAGATTAGTACCTGCAGTACAACAGCAAGCTCTGAGGTGTAGGTACATCCCTGTAACTTAATTCAGATTCAAACCTGCAGTTAATAGAAGTCTTCATTCACTGTGGCACTTCAGTTGGGTTTTCCCTTTGAGTACCCGCTGCAAAACCATTTGATTTTATGGTATTTGAAAAAAAATCCACAACAAAACCAACAGCAAATAAAACCAAAACAATTCAAAGGAGGAATTTGTTTAACTGTAGTTTTTGGAATCAAATTCAAAGTGAACGGATGACCCATGCCAGCTGCTATATACTCCCCCCTCCAAAATACAATCCAGAATAAGCAAACAACTTTGAGGGAATAAAATGTAGGTAAATATTCAACTGCTATATTAGTCTCAAACATGTACGTTTAGGATGCACTTTTGTTTCCCATCTGTAGGTGTCAACAGACAGAAAGCTCAAGAATGGTGCATCAAGCACGGCTTTGAACTGGTAGAACTTAGCCCCGAGGAACTGCCTGATGAAGATGGTAGGACTCCTACTTCCATTTTAGTTTTTAGAAAGAAAGAACACACCAAAATATCTTCCAAACAATTGCAAGGGCCCTAACTTCATTTATGTGCTACATTATTACTGCCTGGAATGCTCCCAGTTAGTGAGGCTTAGCCTCAGCTATAAAAGGTCAGGAGGAGGAGGCGGTTATTTCCTCCAAGAAATTCCATTGGTCTCCTCCCAAATACAGCTGCTGTTTATGTAGCACCTACATAAAAATAATATCTGCTCCTTTTTCTGGCAGTAATCCAGCACTGCACTGATAGAATAGAAGCCTTTACATTCCTCTTTGGAAATAAATCTAACAAACAAGAACAGAGATATGCACAAGGAGAGGAAAATTCTTTGTCTTTTTAAAAGAGACTTTAAAAACTATTGTATTTTAAAGGTAACAAGATGGGCTGAAAAGGGGAGATTGTTGAAAACATTTTAGCATAGTATGCAGTGGTACACAGGAAATAAACCAGTTTCAAAATCACTGGCTGACTACATGTTTATAACTTGAAAAAAACCCATCGAGCGAAGTCAGAAGCGTGAGGTGTGATGTTCCACTCATGAAAAGTGACTGTGCACTTCCGGACAGCCTTATCATCATCAGCCTTATCTCCTCATTTCAGTGATGCAAAAAAAAGAGTTTAGATCTTACCTCTATAGAGCCAAAGTGAGATAACCAACTCTGTTTCCAGGCTGGAGTGGAATTAGTCACTAACATTTGCTCTGTTTCAGATTCACCAAGTACATAGCTGTCACCAAAAATAATTTAGTCTAAAGGTCTTCTGAGCTAGAACTCAAGTTCCTCCCCCCTTTTAAAGGCCTAGATTAAAATTGTGTCTTGAGTAGCTAAGAACCCTCTTCTTCCCCCCACCACGTCTTTAAGATGCTTTTTTTTTTGTCACTTTGTTAGTCAGAGAGGGAGGGGTACACCTATTTCTGATTTACAGAAGCCAGAACAATTGGAAGTTGGTACCCTTTAGACTAAAGTTGTCTTATGAAGTGCTTTAAAAGGAAATACTAGTAACGTTAAATCAAGGGTTTTTTTTTTTCTATTGAATAATTGGTGTAAAGAACAAGCTATTTACTATTTAAATAATATAAACAATGGGAATAATAACACAGTACATTAATCTTTGGAGTATTAAGATACATGTTCTTTCCTGGTTTTTTAATACGGTAGTTGATTCACTGTGACTCATGCACAGGAAGAAACATATTCCAGTAAGTAATATATTTACTCCATAAACATGCTGTATGAATTACAAAAGATAAAATGGACACAGTAAACATACTGGGCCAATGTCTGTTTAAAAAGGATGACATTTCTGGCAGTTTATCACAAGTGAACTGGAACTCTTGCTGTGCTGTCAGTCAGTTGTTTGTGTAGCAAGGACAGGAACTCTAAGCTGAGACAATGACTCTTGATAATGACTGTGATACAAAACCAAACAGCAGTGTTATAGAGGGCAAAATATTTGATCTAAAGAGTCACAGACAGCTTGAATTTCATTTTTAAAGGCAGTTTCAATTAACTGCGCCTGTCCCCGAGTCTTCCTAAACACGTCTGGTTTTTAAGCAATCACATTTTTGTATCCAAAAGTGGTGGTTTTTTATTTTTGCTCCTATTACTTTATGAGACCTGCATAAATGTGGGAAACTGACTAAATTGAGGAAGTGAGGAAAACTGACTTTGTATGAAGTGGTGTCAGATCTATTCAGTAAATAAGTTGAATTCCAAATAACGCTTTGCCTAGGCTTTCAAGTTGCTGTAATTCACAGGATTACTGGAACATTTGCAGTTAGATGTTGTGGAGATAGCTTTACAATTATCATTTTCATTTTTAACAAGCATCACACCTTTTAAAATGGCTGTCTGAAGTTCTTTACTGTCTAAAGGAAGGAAAAGCAATTCTAGTATCTATTTTTATGCCATGCAGCATTCTAAAAGATCTTGGAGTAAAGGATGCTGCTTTTAACAGCAGCTTAAAAATTGTTTATTCCTATTAAATTTACTTGTATGTTATTCACCAGCATACGCCTCATGCTAAATATTTAACAAAACCCCACTCAGAATTCAGATCTCTATGAAAGGCTGAGAGCTTGCAGTGCATAATACCTGGAAGCATAGACAGAAGTGAGGCATTAATTGAGATTTTTTTGGCCTCTCATGAAGCAGAGGCAAGAAATCTGTGTTTCCTAACAAAAAAAAGTCATTTTTATCTATTGCTATAAGATAAAACAGGCATTCAGACACACACCTCCTCACTTTCAGGTAAGTAGTGATTTGGGGCTAATTCTTAGGAGTGCAATGTCTTTGTCTTTTGGTTTAGATGATTTTCCCGAGTCCACTGGAGTGAAACGAATTGTACAGGCCCTGAATGCCAACGTGTGGTCCAACGTAGTCATGAAAAGCGGTATGTAACACGGGTTCCTCTTTGATATGAGCTCTGGAGAACGCAGGCCTTGAGGCCTTAGTAGACCTTTTACATGGAATTGTAGTTTCAGGTATTGCTTTCATCATACCCCAATGCATAGAGAAATTTAGAGGCAATGGGTGAGATTCCCATTTCAGCGTCTGTTCCCTCTGTACTTGGACTTGCTCTCTACCAATAACCTGATTTTAAGTATTCCGCTAATTCTTCAAATTTCAGTGAAAAATGAAAGCTTGTTCCATCAAACTCTAGCAGCAAATAGCTAGTTGTTATCAGCTTGGTCAAAAAACTGATAAATGGTTTAGTGTAGAAGCAGTAAGTGTTAAACTCCGTATTTGTTAGAGTTTTTTTTGAAAAGAATGTTTGAAATAGGGATGAGAACAGAAAATGCAGAGATGAGACTTAAAGAAGTGATTTCAAATGTCTGTTGAAGGACTCACCTGAGTGCATGACAAGAAGGACTGTCTCCCCTACAGAAACCCCACCTGACTACACAGAACCAACAGAATTTTTTGAAAACGGTGCAAAAAACCAGGCAATAATTTTGTGCAGATAGTTGATTATCAGCTAGAGTTGGAATTTTGGAAAAAAACACTTTAGGATTAGACTCATTAGAACAGGAAATGTTGCTAGCCCAGCGTTACTGCAAGAGGAGATACTCCCATTGACTTGAAAACCTGTAATTGCCTTCCTAAAAACACAAGCCCTTGAAGGAAATGTAGGAAGATTAATCTCTTGTAGAGCATTTGGCCTTACATTTCTTATTTCACAAACCCTCATCCCACCAGCCAGCAGCCTTCCCATGTCTGTCTGCTCCCTGATGCATGATTTTCCATTCTTACAGCTTCTTCCTTCCTGCTTTTTTAACTGTGTAACGATTTCGAGTGCCTAGAGGCTTCAGCTAATTCCTGTAACTGGAAGATGGTTACAGGGACTCCACAGAACTAGAATGAGAACTGCTTAACCCATCAGCTTTTTTGAATTTTTTTTTTCTAACATCTTCTGAGTATTTCTCATACCACATCAGAACGGGGTTCTAACTTAAGGTAATCATTCTAGAGAAGTCAGTAGCCATTCGAGATGGTGTGAATTTATCTCACTAGTGCTAAAACAGTTTTCTTAACAGCATACTTCCTGCGTTTGACAGATGCCACATTACAGAAGAACAGAACTTAGTCACTGTTCAGTTCTTGGGGGGAAATTCCTGTGCATCATTAGCATATTCTGTAAAGGTCAGACTGCCTGAAAATCCAGATTTTCGATCTCCACAGTACAAAAACCACACAGTATTGATGCACGTTACTACAAACCCCTCAGGAAGTGAGCTATATTTGGAAGCTGTTGCAGCCTGACTGTGACTTCAAAGGGAGATTGTTGAACTCATTTTACTTAAAATAAAACTTTTTACAACCTGGAATATATCTTTTGTTTTCAGTTTCCCCCAATCTTGGAAACTGGCCACCAAGTAAATCAAACTTTAGCTTTTCTACTCAATTTAGAATTTTTTACCTACACCTGTTGGCCCTTTAGAAGCAACACAGTCCTACTTCAGTCAAAGATTTTCCATAGAGTATATCTGTGTAGTACTAAATGCTTAGAGCACTGTTAAGTGTAGCCATCTAAAAAGCCAGTGTTACAGCATTGCCTTACTTCACCTGTTTATATGAGAATTTAATTTTACCTACAGAGCAGAAAGGACTTTTTTTCAAGTACAAACATTAAACCCATGTTATTTTAAGGTGTTTTACCTTAAGCCCAAACACAGTTCTCCTTAAGTTGTAAAGTAGTTGTGTCACATGTCTATTAAGAAAATTCTTTCATTTTTTTCCTCTAACCATTAAATACATGCATTCTCACACCAACTCATAAAAATAGGTATTAAAAACAACAGAAACCTTTTCACACAAAATAATACCACAGGCTTGGTGGAGTAAATGAAGCAGGATTGTCTCTACAAAAAGAAAACCAAGCAGTCTTACCTGAGAGTCTCCGGAGGCAATTCCCTGTTGTAGTTGGTACAAACTTTTTGGTTCTGCAGGCCTCAGAGCTCACTTCAGTCTGAGAATCAGGTGTTTCCTTTCCCCTTGTGCAGAAGAGCACAAGTAGTTTATCACCTAAAATATCTACTTATCTGTCCCTTCAAGAGCAGCAGTAGCTGACCAAGGGAGCAAGAAAAGACATGACTTACTGCTCTCTAAAAGAGGCTACTTATCTCCTTTCCTGCTTAAATACAGGCTTTAGTGATCCCAGCTGAAGCTGGTTACTTAGGGTGGGTCTCCTAATTAGCCTAGCTCTCTTTGCAAAGAATTAACCTAATTTAGGGACACTTAGTTACTTAAACAAGTAATTAATTTTTACTTTATAATTTCAATTTTCTGTGGAAGTCAGGATCACCACATGTCAGCTAGCCAGATGATGGAGGAGTAGTAGATAAAGAGAGTGGAAAACCTTTTGCTATGAAACGAGCAGATATGAATGTTGAAGCCACGCTCAGAGCCCGACGTCCGAGAGCTCCACAGCCATTGCTGCGTGCTACCTGTGACACTACACGGGCTCCACCATCGTGGAGCCACCAACTGCTACAATAAGTAGAGTGAGATAATTTTTGGCTTTGACGCTGTAAGAACATTGTGTAAGGCATCACCCACTTCCTGAATTGCACCCAGAAGTTGAAATAACTTTTCCGTCCAATAAAAAGGGTTTATAGGAAGGCTTTTTGAAGGGTGTGCCTGCAACCAAGTGTTACGTCTGCCGCCTCCCTAACCACGCCGCCAGAAACACATAGCTGCTTTTTCAGAGGTCCCTGCTGTGGATCCCAGTTTCTCTCTAACTGGGACAACATTTTAAACTATGCTGGCCGAGGTTATGTGTATGTGGCCGTGGTGGGGATGGAGCCACTGTCATTTCTCTGTACAGGATGAACTCTAATGGTAGTTGGGAGAGAGGTACATGATGAGGTCACTCCGTCCACCCTTCTGCCAACGTGGGAACGTTCTCTCTCCAGCACGTTCTGGACTGCCATGTCCAATCCAGCTTCAGATGACTCAGAAATTGGCTAAATGTCCATCTTTACAGTTTCCCAAAAGACAGCTCTTTGCTCAGCTCAGTTAAACTCGGGGAAGCTGCTTGGGTTGGGGTTGTAATTCCCAATCTTTTATCCCTCAATTGCCCATTAATTCAGCTTTTGGGCTTTGTGGGCGTTCACAGGTCTCACAACTGAACATTTTTAACGCAATTCACTCGGCTAAACTGGTTCACTTCTTCCCAAACAAATTCTTTGTTAAAGCAGTAAAGCTGTATAAAACCTTGAACAAATATAACTGTGTGTTGAACTGTATAAAAAGTTGAAACAAATACCTGCTGGGGACTGGGGGGGGAGAGATGAAGGCTGGGGCAGGACACACATTAGCCCGAGTACACAGTGATGATTATTAAACAGGAAATGAGGTCTTAGTAATTCCCTAATGGAGACGTGTTTACATGTTTTCTAGATAGCCGATGGGTTTAGCTACACGTTCAACTCTTCAGAATGAAATTTTGTATAAATGGCAAGGAAATTTGGACAGTGCATAAAAATTACATCAGCTCAACATTTGAGTCTAGAGCTTAGTCATTAGTGTGATAATTTAAAACAGATTTTTTTTAAAAAAATAATATTAATCTTTCTTCTGGCATAGGTCATTGTTTCCTGGCTATTTGTAGAACAAAACTTAACGTTATTTCTTTTTTACTTGACTAAAATATTAAGACTTTCAGAAAAGTCTCCTGAGTCCCTTTTGTAACTGCAAATATTTACTACTGAATGCAAGGCCAGCTGAAAACATGGCTTAGAAAACAAACCACCTTGTAATACCACCTATTATGCACATATTTTTATTTTAAAAATAAAGTTTAAAACATACAATTAGCTTAATTTACAAATACTGTACTGCATCTGTTATCTGAGGCGATTTTAGTTTTAGGTTTGAATTCGCTTTTTTTTTTAGGTTGGATTTTTAAAATACCATTGAACCACACGATGGGTTGGTGGCTGTGGCAAGCCCAAAGCACCTTGCAGTGGGAAGAAACATGGGATTTGCTGGCTGGGTCCTTCTGTGAACCCTGAACCTGATGTTTAAAAATTTGCCTTTGCCATGACTCAACCTATTTAGACAATACATGTTGAAGTGGAGGCACTTGCTGCATTTCCTGTATCTAACCACAAACTTGGTGCAGCTTCCCATGGCTGGTGAAACCTGCTCCGCTGAGTGTCAGCAACAGCAAATGCTGCTCATGTATTTTGAAAACTGCCTGGTTTGGAGTCAGAAGGCATTTGCCAGAGCAAATCCTAACCAAGCACTGACTTCAGATAATAAGAAAAAAAAGAGCTCACATCTCTTGTGGCTTACACAGCTATTCCCTGCTGGTAATATTTAGCAGTAAAAGTTATTAATATATTTTAAAAAACCCTTAGAGATTATGAAAAATTTCTGCCTAAAATACATTTTGAGGAGCACTGATGCATTTTTACAGGGTGCTGTGTGTCTTCCCTGAAATATTCTCTGTCCCATCTGATCAGTTACAACTATTTGAGATTATATTGCATCCTCTGTCAAACTAAGAGCCGTTTTGTTTTCAGACAGGACCCAGAGCTTTGGCCTGCTCAGTACGTTAGCGGGTGCGAACTGTAGCGTCGGGACAGAAGAGAACCAAGATACAGAAGTAAACAGTAATTCCTATTTTTTGTTCTTTGCTCAAACTGTTTCTCACGTTGTTCTTTCCTGTTGTGACACTTGGGCTGGTGGTGGTGGCTTTCTCTGTTTCCCCTCCTTTCTCGAGGGTGCTTCACAGCCTGTTGGAATCTATTTTAAAGGAAATATTTCCAAAGCCTGAAAAACTATCCCGAGTTTTTCATACAAGTCCTCCTGAGGCAGTTGTTCCTAGGAGCTGTCTCCTCATGGCTGTGAGCTTGCTGTTTGCCAAGATGTTGCCTCAGAACTCCTGGTTTTACCTGGAAACGTCCGATTGTGCGCTCGGTGTTGGGTGTTGATCGCACTGATTTCCGCGCTGTGTAAATGTTTTACCCCAGACAACCCAATGGAGCCAGGGAAAGATTATTAAAAGCTCCATTCAAGATGTTGTTTTTCAGTAATATCCAATAGCAATGTTTTGTGCAAAGCAAAAACTAGTGTTATTTAAAAACAACAAACCTATCGCAGAAAACGTCCATGTAATACCCGTGTGGAGAATTGCAAAAGTGACTTTTCGTTATCCACGTGGTACGGGTTTTGCATAAATAACAGCTGAAGGTAAAGATTAAGTTTTTGAAGCCAAACCAGGAAGCACCTGATTTGCTGCTGGTGCTTTTTAGGTGCGTTATTGGATGCTCTTAATACCTGTTTGTTTCCTGACAGTCCCATCCATCACCGGACGGAGAAGAATCCCGTTCGGGCAGCAGAGAGGAGGGGGCCGGCACAAACAGCCTGCGGATTGACAACGCCGTAGGTGAGCTCTTGCCTGGTGCAGTGGACGTGTTGGAGTGGGCTGGGACATTTCCCAATGCACATATTGTGTGTATATCTAGAAACATCTTTATAAGAATAAAGTTTGAAGCATTATGGTTGCAGAGAAAACTCCCTACAGTTTACCCAGCAGGAGGTGAATGAAGCACACTCTGTTTGGCTCAGTCCTGAGAGGTTCAGGTGTTCTAAGCTACAGGTCCTTAAATAATTGCTCCATTCCAGGAGATGGGACTTTCTTACAAGTAGGATGTAGAGGTAGGGTAGCAGAGTCTCATAACTCTTCATTTACTCTGTGGCTGTTCCTAGACAGATCATTTTATAATAAGCAAGAAACTTTAAATATTGGATGAACCCAAACCCGCTCTTGCAATGTAATGTATCAAAATTCATTACTGCTGTAACGATGCCGCGAGTTTTATGTAGGAACAATCAGTAAATTAAATGTTTCTTTCCTTCCTATGGAGGGTGGAATCTGCAAATGGGATTTGCAGGTGCTAAAATACTATTTTTAATCAGAAAGGCTTTCGCATCTGCTGACACAACAGAGTAATTTACTTTAAGCCAACCTGTACGTGTTTGTTTCAGATCCCACGTTAGATGTGGACATCCAGGAGTTAGCCAGCCTCACCACCAGGGATGGGGACCTGGAGAACTTCGAAAGGCTTTTCTCAAAGCTGAAAGAAATGAAAGGTAACGTACCCGGAGAGTGGTACCGAGCTCTGTCACCCCTTCTAATCTCTCCAAGGCACGAAAGCCAGTGTGTGAATTGGGAAGATTGTACAAATTCCTGCTCTCCTGTCTGGGGTTGTTTATAAGTAGCTGATCTTTCCATTAATTTGCCCTTCATTTCAAGAATGCTTTTGAAAGAGGTAGATGTTGCTCAGCTGGCTGCTGTCATGCTGATTTTGTCCACCGTGACTTACGCTACAGTTTTCTATAAACAAACCTGTCACAAGAACTTCTTTATTGACCCAAGTCGTGTTCTTTTCTACAGATAAAGCTGCAACGTTGCCTCATGAGCAAAGAAAACTGCATGCGGAAAAGGTGAGGTTTTGAAATTGGCATTGAAATTATTAAAAGTGGGGTTTTCCTGAGCCATGAGTACCTGAGTTACCTCTCCTGTAGAGTTCCTATGTTAAAAGCAGTAAGAACAAACCACCTGGTCCTAGGAAAGACTGTCTGCCATCTCCCAGGTACTGAATAACAAACCTGGAATTTCAAAACACTAGAAAAAGCTTTCCCCTTTCAAAATTTGTGAAGTTAAGGCCCTGCAGACAGGGAGGGTGTGAGCCAGATTCCACTTAAGTCAACGGAAGAGCCTTGATCTCAAAGAAAAATGAATCATGCCTTAATTAGCTCAAGTTTTGTATCGCTTATGCCTCCCATGAGCCCTAAATTATTGCTGCTGCATTGAAATATCTTAACTCCAGAGAGGATTGCCGTTGTACCTAGAAACATGGTTGACAGATTCAGCTGCTCAGTTCCTGTTTTGTGGACGGTAAATGTAAAATTTTCAGTCATTTGAGGGGAATTTTTCTCCCTTTCCTCTCTTTTTTTCCCACCGTTGTCAGGTGGCCAAAGCCTTCTGGATGGCAATCGGCGGAGACAGAGATGAAATTGAAGGTCTCTCCTCGGATGAAGAAAACTAAGTTCTTTCGTAGCTGTAAGCGCCGGAGCGACGCTAAAAGCGTGATCTTTTCCTGCAATGAGTGTTTATTGCAAAAAGCCCCATTTAGCTTCAGTTGCCACCTTTGGTGAAGGGATTCCCCGCATCGTTGTAGTAACACATTCCACAACACCTGGTGGTTACAGTGGTTTTTGTCTCGAGCCTTCATTTCTTCTCTCTCCGAGAATTTTTGGAAGGCGATGCATGCAGTTAGAGGAAGTAACAATTTCGTTTACGTTTTTTTCAAATTAACGTTTTTAATTGTTCCCGCTTTTGAGTTTAAATAAATACACAAATTTACTACCAGTTATCTTTTCTGGTGGTTGTTGAGTGATGGCTTCATTCTAAACTCAACGTTTCGGATGTAGGCCTGTTGGATGTGTTTAATGTAGCTTTATAGGCGACTGTACGAGTTGTTAAACCAAAGCAGATTTCTCTGAGCCATGAAGAGTTGCTGAATTGCACCGGCTGGTGGGATGCCCTGCCAGGGCTGCGAGGTCCATCCTGCCAGAGCCAGGACAAATGGCCCACAGGCTTTGAATCCTCTTTGCACCCACAAGGATGTGGTCCTTCCCTGGAAAGTCAGGTCTTCTGCCTCGCTCCCTGCGTTTCCATTAGAAACTAAATTTGGGATTAAAGGCCAGAGAGATTTTTGCTGCAGTTCTGGGGGGGAAATTCCTTGCCCAGACCTTTGGCAATGGCCTCCAAGGCCTAGCAGAATGCACAGCCCCTTCTGCTGGTGAATCCTGTCCTAAATACCCCAAAGCCATGATTTCAAAAACCCCACGCTGTCACTTGGAGCAGTTATTACAGATTTATGTACAGCGCAAGCCTCAAATTGCTGCTTCAAGGTATCAAGGGTTAGAGAAAATTCCTTTGGCCTTAGATTTAGTGTGTTGTCATCTCCTGCACAGGCACACGGTGGAAGACTCACTGGAGAGTAGGCTGTAGGAAAACGAGGAGGAAAGCACAGGCTAGGGAGGGAGGGAGAGGAGAAAAGGTAAATATCTCTTTTTTTGCTACAATCAGCTGTCAGTTCCAGGCAGAGGATCAAGAGAACGAGGTGGTGAGTAGATGCCCTGCTGGAGGAGCGGGCCTCTGGTGCCCATCTGCCCTCCCCTGAGGCGGCAGATATTTTCCCCAAGAGCATTCCCTTATCAATCTGAAAATACGCCGCGTTGAGCAACCCTATGTAGAAATTTTGAAATTAGCTTTACCAATGTCTGGGGTTTCGCGTCAATAAATTTCGTGAGTCTTGAGACAGCGGTTTTCCATAAATTACTGGACGGCTGTAAATTTTGAAAGCACCTCCACAGCAGTTCTTGAGAATCACTGCTTTTTCTTTTAAGATTAAACCAAGCTAAAATAAGAGCTGCTTGGAACGCTGTAAATCATTTCCTGGGTGAAAATTGCAGCGTTTTCAACTCTTAAGAAGCAGAACTGAAGCTTTGTTCGTAGTTTGAAAGCGCTTCTCATACAAAGACTGAGCAGAAGCTCCACCAGAGTAAAATAGCTATTTTTTTAAGGAGAAATGTTCCTTTTACAGGGATATTTTTCAAGGAAACACACCTATCAGGGCCACCTCTTCCCAACTGAGATACAAACCAGCGGCCGTGACTTTGCCATCTCCTCCCATTCCCTCCTCCTTGTCCCTCAGCACAGAGGGCTGGAATCAGGAACTGAAGGTGCTTCCTTCCAAGTAGGGAACAGTTTTCCGTGTTTGCTTCTCGGGAGCTGAAGATTTCTTCCCCCCCCCCCCCCCCAAATATTTGTTGTGCAACAGCGATAAATGGCAAAAGTGCAGAGTAAATGAATTGAACGCAGTGAAGAAAAGAATGCACTCGAATACACTGCAAACCCAATTCTTTGTGAGAGCCACTTATGACAGTTTATTTAAATTTAATGAAGTTATACAAATTAAACTCAAGCTCTTTGCTGTCTTTTTAACAAGGTGGCAGCAGCTAAACTTCCATAAATGATGCCTTATCCCAGGAATCAGAATTACTGGTTGAGGAACACTCGTTTCTCTTCACTCCCGACAAACGCAGAACTCTTCAAACGTGTTTTTGTCCTAAATGTGTGTCTTGTTTGTAGGTGTCGTCTCTGCTTTATAAAAGCTCAGTTCATCAAGGTAGGAACCGTGGCTATCATGGTTTACTTTGCTGGTGGCTTGGTTTTTGGTTTATGGGTTGTCTTTTTTTTTTTCCTGGAGATGCTTTGGTTTTGGCTCCAGAATTTCTTTACAAAACAGATGTTACAGAAACGAATAAAAGGGGCATTCGTGGAAAAGCAAACGTGAAAGCTGTTCTGTCTTTTGCTCGGTTCCTCTTGTGAAAGCCACAGCATTGTTTAGCAACAACAAAAGAATTCCCATCTTGGTTTTAAATCCCGGTCGGGGTTTGGAAGCTGTTCGCTTTCCCCTGGCACTGGGACTCCAGCGCTGAACTGGAACCGCTCTGGAACGGCTCTTGCTGGGAAGTTAATGCACTGAGGGCGGAGGTAGCGGCTTTTCCTCAGAAGAGATGGTGACAAGAACATCTAGACAGACTGTGAACTTAAAAAGAAGCAATTCTGGAGGCAAACGATGCTTCAGTGAAAACGGGAAACAGCAGTTTCTGGCTGCGGTATTTACAAGGAAACGCAAAGGAAAGTGATTGTATCTGTGTCAGCAAAGAGCAGCTAAAAAGGGTCACAGCAAACGCTCCACAGGCTGCGGGAAACCTTTAAACTGAAAAGAAGTGAAGAAATGGCAATTCCAGTGATCACCACGGCACGAGGAAAGGCAGGACCCACAGGAAATCTCAGGGCAGTGAGTTAGACTTCGAAGGCTCCGTCAGTCGGCTCCCGGGGCCCGTCTTTCCTCTCGTTCTCTGCAGCCAGGTCAGTTCGTGTTTCTTTCTTTTGTGATTAAACCAGTTCTTGGGTCATTATCAATGTAAGAAACCGGTGTAAAATTAACCTGACAACCTCCAAGCAAACTAGTGAAATTCCAACTCCGACTAAATGCTGCGTTCAGTTAATTACTAAAAGGAGAAAGCATTATTTGCATACAATAACGGTAAGGTGCACCTTGGACAAAACCAGACCGCTCTGATAAGTCTTTCGGACTCGTGGAAACTTTGCCCTGAGCACTCACAATTAATGGCTTTGAGATTTATTATCAAACCTGTATTTTGCTTCAGCTTCTCAGTGCAGACGAGAAGACCTGAAATCCGTGATAGATTCAAGTGAGAACCAGCGGAACCCACAGCTCCGAGCTGATTTACTACATCCCACTGGGGTTCTGGCAACCCCGCTACAGAACCTGGACGAGACCCTGGTTTATTACCGCATTGTTGGAAAACCGAGTGGAAAAAGTATTCTCGTAAATCCTCCGTCAGGAAAAAAAACAACAAAAAAATTTAAAAAAAATAAAAATCAATCTGCGTCTCAGTGAAACCCTAGGAGGAGCGTTAGGAGTTCACAGAGTGAGATCATCGTGTGCCTTGGCTCAGGGAACAGTCCTGGTTGGAGAATGCCCTCTCTGAGGCCACCAGAACACCAGGCTCTGTGTGTTCCCCCCCCCCAGGTTAGTGCCACCTGCCCCGACTACCTGCTTTTTGTTGAAATGGCCACTTCACTGGACATTCCACTGTCACCTCTGGGCACGGTCCCCCTGAGGACAGCAGTGGGGACACATCTCCACAGGTGAGCAGGGTGGGTGCGAAGGACCCCCCCTCACCACCCCGCAGCCACCACTGGTCCAGCTGGGCTCCCCTTTGATTTGTGGCTGATGCGATGGCCGGGAGGGGCAGCGCCACCGCTGCAAAGAAAGGGACTCGATAAACCCCTTCTAACAAAGGGCAACAGCCAAAAATACAGCCCAGGAGATTAAGATGGGAGAAGTTTTCCACTAGGAACATAACGCAGCCCTGGAACAGTTTATTTGGGGAGGAGCAGGGTAGAATATCTCTTCTTTCAAGGTTCTTCTTCAAGATTTATTTGGGCCTAGCTGGCCCGATCCAGTGTTGGCAACTGTCTTGGATCAAGCACGAGGTTGGGGTAGACAACCCCCAGTAGCCTCTTCCTACCCTCATTTCTCTGATTTGATGAAAAGAATTGGGTGCTTTTAAACCAGATTTGAGAAGCCGTGTTTTCCAGGAAGGTAACACATCAGTGGGATGAATTCTGCCGACCTTGACCCGAACACGTGTCCCTCCAAGGCCATTAACACCTTGTCACCAGGTCTCCAAACCTGGAGACCACGTTTGTGCCCACCCCACCCACCGTCCACAGCTCTGCAGGAGCGACCAACTGAGAGGCCAAACCCACGACTTCCAATTCCTCAACACAGAGACTCCAGAGGTATTTTGGGGTCTGCTGGGCGACAAGATGCTGAGGACAAAGCAGGAAATGCTCCACAGCAGCTCCTGCTCTTCTGCTACTGGAGTTCCCCAATGAACAGCCCGAGGGTGAGCCTCCAGCTACAGGTTCATCCAGAGGGAAAAGACAGAACGTTCAGCTGCGTCTGCCTTCTCCAGCAGTTCCACAGTAAATCCTTTGAGCCACAGCGCTCCACTTGGACTCGCCTCTCAAGCCTGGTAGTTAAAAGTAACTGGTTGCAATTAGTTTTTTTTTTTACTTATTTTTTCTATCTGGTTTTAATTTCTTGAACAAAACTGCCCAAACTGTGAAAAGAATGAAGATCTTACCTGTAACCGAGACCTCGGCTGAATTACGGGGAGCAACCTTCGTTATACATCCCTAAGGATGCTGCTGTGATTTCCCATCTCCAGTCTGAGTCCTCACAGACATTTTTACAATATCCTTATTTTCTCAGGAGCCTCAGTTTTTCAAATCAAAGTTTATTAAAATGTCAAAAATAGAACTTACAGTTTCACATATGAAATAAGAGGGCGTACATAGGACAGGCCTTTAGTAACAAAATAGGTGGATAATGCTTAAGAAGCTAAAGCGGGTAGGTGACGTCACCGGTCATTAACATACAATCTCAGGTTAAGGAGATCTAAACACTAATGCAAACATGCTCATAATTATCTATCAAAGGGGAATAGTTCAGTCCAGAGCAGAGAAACCCTCTGCCTCCATTGGGAGAGTGAGCCAGATGCAGCTCAGCAGCAGAGACTGGTGGAGGCTCCTCCAGCAGCCACCGACTGGAGCGCACGTAAGATGAACCAAAACATTTCGGGAGTAATATTGTCTTTTTAAAGCCTCATAAATCCAAAGGGACCTGAAGAAGGCCCCATCCAGGACCCCGACTCGTTGCTGAAGGACAGAACAGCCCCTCGGGCAAAGGCTCCTGCTGGAGAAGTCCTTGTTCCGATTTATTTGCCAGGGTTTGCTGCTCAGTTCCGAGGCGAGTCTCTCGTTCTCACATCAGTAACTGCCTCATTTCTGGCAGACTTAATACTCTGAATCCTTAATTGCCCTTTCTGTTAAAAATTAAATACTTGATTCATCTGAATATTCAAGAGAGACAACATAAATACAAAAGCATGTACATAATAAAAAAACCCATATACTGACTTTCTTACCCACACTGCTCAACTGGCTGCTGGAGCGCGACTAATTATTTCTCGTTCTAGCTTACCAGCTTAGTTGTGAAATTCCATTCCTCCTACCTATCCAGTACCTTGGAGAACTTGGAGAGCTCACAGGTGGTTTGTGATGTGGCTGAAGCCCTTCACCGAGCTGTGTTCTTCTCGCTCCTCCTGCTTGTTCCAGTTAGAAGGTGGCACGAGGCACCAACGTCTTACTGCTTGGGGTGGAATCCAGAACATCCTTCACCCCACACAGGAGTCCCTCTGCGTGGTTCAAACTATGCTGATCTTTAAGGGGAGAGGAAACTAATTTGTTTAATTCTTTCTCAAGGGTTACCCCCCAACCTTTCGATGGCATACAGGGGTGGCCAGAGCTTTGGGGGAACTCGTTGCGATGAGATTTCTCCATCTTTGTACACACACACGCCGCTTCCTGGCGATTACGTCAAAGGGACAGCACTGGATTACTTCTAAGACAAGCTTAACACAAAATACAAACCGCAATTCAGTTCAATACATTAATAACAAAAAAAAAAAACAAAAAAAACAACCCACGAAACAAATCACCACAGTCATTTAAAAGCACAAGGCCATCGGTATCATCTGCCAGCAGCCAGGCCCTTGTGTGCGGCTACACCCATTAAAAAGAGTCAAAGTTCCTGCTAGTGACTCTCTACTAGTAACAAAAACGTCTGAAACCTTGGGAAAACTAGCCAAGACTACCAGGAAACGAGGAGATGGTCCAGTCCGGAATGTCCTCCAAGCTCGGGCATGGCTGATCGCATACGTCTGTGCTACATATCAAAGATACTTTAATAAAGTTTTAGGAAAAAAAAAATGTAAGAAGAGGAAGAAGCCACGTGCACCCCTGGGGCGCTGCTGCCTGCGACACCCCTCGGCCAAATACTGCCTCCTCCCTCTCGTTAGTGTCCACTAATGGGGTAATTAAGCACGTTTCTGATGGGGGGGGGGCGGGGACTGGGTTCCAGCTGTAGGATCCCCATCAGCTCAGCCCCGACATCCCTCGGATCACGCTCCGTCCCCAACCTTCACCCTTCCCTTTATCCCCTGGCGCAGGCTCTCCCACTGACTTTATAAAGGCAACTCCAGAAACCATAAAAGCTTTTCTGAATCAGCACCAAGGGGAACAAAGGGGAGGAGAGGAAACGAATCCTGGAGCGGAGATAACCTGCTCCGGTTTATCTCACTGCTGCTGGAGCAGCTTCCATTTTCCACTCCAAGTCATTTCACTTTAAGGGACAACAAGGGGAGATTAACCAAAGATTTCATGCACTATCTGAAGCCTGTTTTTCTAAAGGCATCCATTAACCAGGGTTAGCAATTCATTATCCTTTATCAAGAAGGTGGTATATATCCGATTCCTAGCAGAAATCCAGCTCCAATTCCTAGTTTGGCTGAGGAGGTGATTCCAAAATTCAGGGTTTATTCTCTGTCGGAGCCCCTGGGTCAGCCTGGGGCCCTGCACACACCATCCCATGGAACAGGAATTTAAAATGTCATTCTTTCTGCTAAGGCACAAAGCACCGCAGAGTCCAACTCCCTCCACGACGACGTGGACAATGAAAACACTTTGTTGACTAAAATAAGCAAATATGATTTAAAGACAGTCAGGGAGGAATCCTGGGGCCATTTTATACAGCAAGTTTCCTCCCCTGCCGTCACTAAAACAGCAAGTCAAATAATTGCACAAAAGGATAAATTTTTGTTTGCAAACTCTGTTAGAAACCTGTGTCTGAAAGTAAATGCCAAATCAATCCACAGTTACGGACAGACCTGATTTTTTTTTTTTTTTAATACAGATGCCCTTACTGCACGAGTCCATGCAACCAGATCTAACTAAAAATCAGGTACGCTGCAAAAAATAAACTAAAATACAGAAATTGTAGACACCTTCCAGTGCTACGATACGAGATGTGATGCGCTGTGAAAGCTCCAGGCAAAATTTCTGCAAGAGGATATTCCAAAGTGCAGGCATCACTCGGGAACACGTCCACCACTGAAAGTCTCCTTCAGAATTTAAATTTCATAGACAAACTCTCATTTCTTGTTTCTGGAAGAAAAACTCTCCTCTAAAAGCATCTTCTGCATTCACCTGGTAAAACAGACACCGGCAACGACCCTCTGTGTCCACCCACCAAGGGGCACCCTGTGCCCTGCCCTGCTGCTGCCTCGGCTCCAAAAGCACTGGGTTTTGGCAAACCAAGAGGTTTTGGTGAACCAAGAGATGGGGGGTGAGAAATGGAGTGGCCTCAGAGGGACAAGCAGGTGGGAAAAGCCTCTTCCTACAGACAGGTGGGTACGTGGCAATTCCCAACAACATCCCAGCCCCGTGATGGGACTCGGGGCTCTCTGCAGCTCCAAACCTCAGCTGGACACACTGGGAAACTTCCACTGGACTCACGGGGGGCAGCTGCATTCATATCTTGGAGCACAAAAATTTGCAGGACTAAAGCCTTAACACAAACCAAAGTCCATCCGAGTCTGTCCTTCCCAGAGCCAGATCGAGCCGGGGTGGTTTTCGTATATTAAAACAAAAAAAAAAAAGAAAAAGAAAAAAAGATTTCCATAGGAAACTGATTACCATTTTCTCCCCTCCCCTTCCTAATATTTTGGCACAAACGCGTATGATACTCAAAGCACAGATAAAGAAACAGATAATTGGGTAGCACTGACAAAGTTATGAGACTTATTTGGCAAATTTGAACCATAAAATCAAGTGCTAAGGTTTTGTTGTTGTTGTTTTTTTTTCCAGTTGTGGCAGTTGTTTGCCGTGACAGTGGCTGCAGGGAAAAAAAAAAAAATATTAAACAGTCTGGATCATGTCTATTTAAAATGAACGCTTTATAATACAAGTAAATACACACTCTCCCAATTTCTCCAGGCAAAACCACATCTCAGAGAGCTTCAATCAGCTGAAATACGTTTGAAACAGAGGGGGGTTGTGTCTGAGAGGTCCTGGTTGATGCGCAGCCGGGTGTGACAGCAGGGGAGGGGACAACCTATTAAATATTGTGAGAATGGCAGCTCTTCTGTCCCCAGCGCAGAGCCCCCCCGACTCCAGGAGTGGCAGATACCACTCGACGTGCTGAGAGAAGAGAATACAAACTTTCTGTGGTTGATGCGAACAGCCCGAGGAATAACGAAGGCTTAACGTGTCCGGCAGGAGTTTCCCAGGTGGCGAGTGTCTCCCTGGGAGAAGCTCGGGGTGAGAGTCGCCGCAGCAACATCAAAAAGAGCCTCAAGTTGGGCTTTTTGCTCCGCGTCGATCCGGTCTGACGGCATGGGGACCATCAGCCGCATCCCTCAGGCACGAAGCAAGACTCTGCCTCCTCCTTCACAGTCCGGCGTGGGAAATTCATTCCTTTTGGGAACGTTACTGGGGGAATTAGTTCTTGCGTGTGCTTTAAACGCTGCCTCTTCCCCCTTCTGCTGCGAACCCGGGTGTGGATCCGGGTGGGTGGAGAGAGGAATTGCATGAGGAAGAGCCATCCCACCATCCCACGGCGTCTGGCTTCTCCGAGATGCTCCACAACGTGAGCCTGGAGTTGTGTGAGGCAAAGGGAAAGGTTCCTCCGAGCCGTGGGTGGCTCCTGGTGCTCCGAGGGGCACAGAGCCAGCAGGGGGGGACACGGCGGGGGGCAGAGCACTGGTTTCTCTCCGCTGAAACACAGTCCAGGATTTTTATCACGATGAACTTCAGAGTCTAACTGCAACAGCCCACAGCATCGTAACCAAAGTGCTGACAGTTTCAGTGGAAGTGGCTTAAATGGGTATTTAGTTGAAAAAACCAAAACAAAACGAAGAAAACCCACTTCTTTTTCTTTTTAGCAATTTTTTTTTTTTCTTCTCATCACTCCAATAACTGGGAATCGGTTTATTCTGCACTGTGCATTTTGCTAAGGGTTAAGCCAATTTTCCAGAGTCTTTGTTTCCCCCCCCCGGCCCTCGCCCCCCTAGGAGAGGTTTCCTTAGGAGACGCTGGAACAGCGAATACTGGGGGAGCCCATCTGTGTCAGGACCTTGTCCAGCCACTGCAAAGGACCATTAAGATGCAGCTCAATCCAGCAGGGAGTACTGGTCACAGTCTGCCGCCTGCGAGAGAGAAGGGGTTGGGGGAGAGAGAAGGAAAAAGGGAAAAAAAAAAAAAAAGAGAACATAAATGTGACTTACAAAACTTTACAAATGTGAAAAAGTTTTACAGCTCCTGCAGCATTCCTTCCTGCTTAGACAACAGTCGTGCACGTGGGGCCCGAGGAACCTCTCTCTCCTCCATAACACGCTTTTGGCCGATGCTGCCAACTTCTGTTAGAAACCCCTGTCTTTTCTCTTCACATTTCTCACCATCCCAACGGAGCAACTCGCTGCAGAACCTATTTACTACTCAAGATTCCTGAAAACAGGCAGCGTCTGACTCCCCGAAGAGAAAGGAAGGTGTTTATCCCAGCAGAATTCCTCAGTTTTACTTCGCAGACCTTGCCTCTCCTAATGAGACAGCAACGGAAGCGCTTTACCAACTGTGTTAAATTTCTCTATCATAGAATCATTTCGGTTGGAAAAGACCCTTGGGATCATCGAGTCCAACCATCTACCCTACTCTACAAAGTTCTC